>PVIY010030670.1:0-30706 GCA_004026745.1 Myrmecophaga tridactyla | reverse complement strand
TCTAGCCGCCATCTTGCCCTCCTCTCTCCCCTTCTGCACTGGCAGCACTCCCACCACCATCTTGCCTTTCTCTTCCTCCTTCTCCAACTATCCAACTACCTATACTAAAGAATTCCAGTATCTAGCTAGTGCTTACGACTTCACCTGGCATGACATTCATGTAATCTGCTCTTCTTCCCTCACTACAGATGAAATGGACCGCATTTTCAATGCAGCCAGGGCTCATGTTAACCAGGAACATATAACCGACCACACCATGCTGGTAGGGGCTGAGGCAGTGCCAGACCAAGAGCCAGGGTGGGAATATCAGGTTGACACTCCAGTGGGAAGAAGCGGGTGGACTAGATGGGACAAAATGCTTACATGCCTCATAGTAGGCATGCAGAAAGCTTCACATAAAGTAGTAAACTTCCATAAGCTAAGGGAAATTACCCAGGGTCCTGATGAAAACCCGGCCGCTTTTCTACACCAGCTCACAGAAACCCTCTCCCAATATACCCACCTGGACCCTGATTCGGAGGCTGGTAAAACTGTTTTAGCCACACAATTTATATCCCAATCAGCTCCAGATATAAGGCGTAAACTTAGAAAAATTGAGGATGGTCCTCACGCCCCTATCCATGACCTGGTAAACATGGCCTTTTAAATTTTTAATACTCATGATGAACTAGAGAAGGCAGAAAAGGAATCCCGGGACCACTGAAAGGCGAATTTACAAACCCAATCCCTGATTGCAGCTCTGCAGCCCACTTCAACGGAGAAGAAGCTGGCTATGACTAAATCACCACCAGGAAAGTGCTTCAAATGTGGCCTCGACAGACACTGGTCCCGCCAGTGCCCCAATCCTCAACCGCCCAAGGGACCATGCCCTCTCTGTGGTACAAAGGGACATTGGAAAAGTGACTGCCCCTCGGTGCCTGGCTGTGGAGGGGCCGTCCTTCCAACCCCTAACCCACCGCTGGCAGTCCTGGGCCTGGCCACCGACAACTGACAACGCCTGGCCTCAGTGACCCCAACCACCCTCATTGAGTCCAGGGTAACAATCAAGGTAGTGGGTAAGTCCACCTCCTTTTTGTGGACACAGGGGCTACCTTTTCTGTCCTCCCCTCTTACTCAGGTCAACTCCTTCCTTCCCAGGTCACAGTTATGGGCATAGACAGCCATCCTTTGCACCCCTTAACTACTGGACCACTTACATGTTTAATAGAAGAGTACCCCATTACACGTTCTTTCTTAGTAATGCCTTCTTGCCCCAGCCCACTAATGGGGTGAGATCTTGCCAAATTAGGAGCCTCACTACACTGGATAAAAAACCCTCAAACAAATTTACTATTACCCTTATGTGTGACCTCCGCCTCCACTCAGGGTTCCACCCTTCCCTCTCCTCCCCTACCACCTCACCTAGTAAACCCAGATTTCTGGTGTAATGGAACTCTTACCAAGTACCTTAACTCCACTGCCCCAGGACCATACTTCCTGGTAACTATTGTTCCTCAATTGACCCTCTATGGGGAGTCCAAACTAACTTGGCTACTGCCCTCTCCTTGCTCAAAAAGGGCTGCCTTTCTTCCTATCCTAGTAGGCATTAGCCTAACTGCTTCAGTCACAGCCTCAGCCACAGCAGGAGGGGTGCTGGGACACAATATTTTAACCTCTCAAAACTTCAAAACTGGAATCAACATCAGAATCCCCCTCTCCTCTCTACAATGCCAACTCACCTCACTAGCCCAGGTAACTCTTCAAAACTGATGGGTCTTAGACCTGCTGACAGCCAAAAAAGGAGGAACGTGTATATTCCTCCAAGAGGAATGCTGCTATTATGTCAACAAGTCTGGTCTGGTGGAACAAGATATCCAAACCTTAAACAAACTAAAGGAGGAACTCTACCACAGAAATCAAGGAACTAACTCTGCCTTAAGCTGGTTTTCTTCTCCTCTGGCAACATGGCTCCTCCCACTACTAGGACCAGTTACCCTAATCTGTCTCTTTTTTCTCCTAGCTCCCTGCCTCCTCAACTTCCTTCAGGGATGCATGAAGGAACTATCTCAGATAGCAGTCAACCAAATGCTCGTGCATCATTATCATCACCTGCCTTCCTCACCAGATTCCTACAGCCAGCCTCCCCACTCCCCTGGCCATGACGGTCCCAGCCAAAAACCCCACACTGCCCCATTACAGCAGGAAGTAGCCAGAAAGATCTCGGTGCCCTATTATCACAAAAAGGCTGGAAAGTTAGGTCGGGAGAATGGGGAAGCGCACTGCAACTGGAGCAGCAGAGGCTGTGTCACCCCTCCCAACCTGACTTCCAGAACTAATGAACTGCCCCTTCCAGATGTCACCTGACCTCCATCCTTAAAAGCTGCCCACGCCGAACCCCATGTGTGCACTCACCTCCCTCCATCTTGGGTTCGGTGAGTTCTGCCCGGGAGCACAGAAATAACCCCCTTCCACTTTAAATTTCCTGGTCTATCTTTCTTCTTTCTCACCCTTTCACCTCCTAAACCTTTCACTTTCCAGACTGAAGGGAGGAGAAAGAGGAAGAGAGGGTGGTATAGGTCCCTAGAAGGGGGGGGGGATAAAGGATTCATTATTTAAGTGACAGTAAAATACAACCAAGTAAAGGGTCTTTACTCCATGAAGTGTTGGGGACAATTAAGGTAGCATATATCGATTCCACCCTCAGCGATGCCGAAAACATGCAACATGGCTGCCAGGGCTAATACAAAAATAGCCTAAGCTACAATCAACCTTCTTTACGGAAGTACTAGCGGTTTGCGCCAAAAGTACAAAACCGCACCAAAAGTACTAACCTTACAAACTGCCTTTTACCCTAGCAACAGCAGCAACCAATCCCAGTAATCTGCCCTCCAGCCTAGCAACAGCAGCAACCAATCCCAGTAATCTGCCCTCCAGCCTAGCGACAGCAGTGACCAATCCTAGATCGCCACCCCTCCCTACTAGCCACTCCTTCTTCCAAAAGCATATATATACCCAGCCCTCTCAATAAAACTTTGCAGCTTGATCAGAATATTTGTCTTGCTGTCATTCTTCGTGTCTCTTGTCCCATACCATTCCTCCCTCACAGGAGTTAGAGCCTCGGTTGATCGTCCCGTGGGCCGGGACAATGAAGCATTTAAACAAATCTCCTATTTACCAAGAGTTGAAATGTTTGACATCATGGTGATGATTCCAGGGTGTATGTAATTTTCTAGATACCAAGTCTGGAGGCTAGGGGGGCAAATTTAGATCTGTGGTGATTTAAGAGAGAGGTTCAAAATTGTTTGAACATCATTTTGGTAAAATCTCCAGTAGGTCTCTGTTTTATTGAGCAGTGTAGAAGTGACATTAGGAAAACATATAATTGAGATGCTGCTGAAAGATATTTGGCAGAACATTTGGATCAGAGAGTAAAAGTAGAGGCAAAGGAAGGCCACACTTCTCTGGAAGTGGGCATTATGAAAATAATGGGCAGTTTTACATGTCTTAGCATGAGTCAAAAGAATAACAAGTGTGTTTTATAAAAGGTTTTCAGATATTGGAAGCAACAGTAGAATGTGGGAGTAACACTTTGTATTACCTTTGCCAAAATAGGAATCTTAAGTACACAAATTACCTAATATCATTTAAAAAGTGTCACAAAGGCAGTGGGTAGCAGAGTGAAACCTGCTGAAATCACAATACTTTATCCAAAAATGATGAAAGAGGATAGCTGTGTCAATTTTTGTGGCTACATTGACCAAAACATAGTTAAGCCCAGAGTAACTTCAAGTCTGTGCATTTAGATTGATATTTCTGAGCATTATGCAGGGCTAATAATAATGCTTTAATGAATTCAGTAACTTTGATTTGTCTACTATTTTTAAAGAGAAGCTTAAAACTGCTTACAGTGTTTGTGTTAAGCTGTTTATAAGAAAAGTTATATATATTTTTAAAAGGTTATTGAGTATTCTCCTTTTCTTATCCATGGAAGTCCTAGTCATTCAGAACACATTCCCAGTCAAGGTACTGCAGTTAATGACAGCATGTCTGAATTGATGACAAGCTACTCAAGTGGAAATAGCTCCCAGAATATTGGTCTTTCAAATCATAAAATGCAGAGAAAAAACAAGTACCTTGCTTAAGAATAGAGTGCATTGTGTATTCAGAATATGAGCAGAAGAATGAAAATGCTATAAGGAGGGACTTATATGTGGTGATAATAGAAATATTAAAGTGAGAATGGAAGAGAAAAGGAGAGAAAAAGAATGCAAATGTATGCAAAAGAGTGAAATACCCACAGGAACTCAAGGTGAAATCCTTTCTCTCAAAAACAGGATCATACACAGCAAGAAGGAGCTGAGCTGCCATTGATGACAGGAAGATGAAGATGAAGCCAAGTGAGAAAATACTCAGGTAAAGGCTGGCCACAATCCTCAAATGGTATTCTGAGCCATTTCAGGGACGTTTCTTTTAAAATTGCAAACATTTTCAATCAAATGCACCCTTAAGTATCCACTTGGAGAGTTTAGATTCCTTGACCATGCACCTCCACCCCCTAAAAAAAACTAGAAAGGGAAAAAAAAAAAACTGCTTCAAGTTTCCAAGATAGAGGGAAAGAAGAAGCAATTAAACACGGCTACATAGGTGTAAAAACTAGGAGGAAGTTAGTATTGCTTGGTAGAGGATTTATGATGACTCTTTTCCCGTACTTAATTGGTAGGGTAGATAAGGTATGAAGCATTTTGGGAAGTGTGTTTTTTAATAAGGCAGTGATCCCATGGTTACTAGTAGTTAGAATCCAATAAGATGGATTTATAGGTAAAAAAGTTAAAGATAAAAATGTCTCATAATGAATAAAAGCATTGTGTTGTATGCCTTAGAGCATTACAAAAGAGGATGGAGGAGTAAAGAACTCTGAGTAAATAGAACTCTCTCAGCACATTAAATTTGAAAGCTATATCACCAATTGTGGAAGAAGATGCTGAGACATTTCATTTGGTAAAGTGAGCATCTGAAGTCAAATGGTGCAAGAAGACATCAGCAGGTTACCACAAAATGTTTGTACAATACTCTCCTGATGTGGAAAAGCCTGAGTAGGGCCATGGCAAATCTAAATAAGGCAGAAAAGGTGAGACCAGAGCTGTTAATTTTTGGAATACCACTGAAACATGGTTAAGGAAACTGAGGACAAGAAGGAAGTACTTCTTCACAGTTTGGACAATAAACAGAAATAATTTATTACCCCCCCAAAATGTGGTACTGAAGAGGATTGCAAATTGTTTTTAAAGTGTTAGGACAAACTTTATTTGCTTTAGCTAAAATTATGTTATATTTTCCAGTTGTACCCTTTTGCTTTTAAATTGTTTTTTAAAGTTTGTTTTCTCTAATTTTAAAATTTATTTTTAAACATTATGAAAAGAATATTTAATTTCTACCTGTTTTTATTTTTCTGGGTTAAAAATAGTATCAAAGAGTTTTTGAGCACTCTTTCCTGTATAATTCACAATTCAGTCTCATGGTCAAGAGTGTGAATTCTTGAGTTAGGTTTACCCTGACTTGATTCCTAGCTGTGCTACTTACTGGTTATGTGACTTCAGCAAGCTGCTCAACAGGCTCTTTTCCTCAATGTCATTATCTGTAAAATGGGTATAAAAATAGTGTCTACCTCGTAGGGGTTGTGATGTTTGACTTCTGGCGTGAACTTGGCCAAGTAATTATGCCCAGTTGTTTGGTCAGGCAAGCACTGGCCTGACCATTGCTGTAACTATATTTCATGGCTGGTTGATATACCTGAAGGCTGGTGTACTAAGTTAGCAGTCAGTTGATTGTATTTGTGGCTGATTGCATCTGTGTCTGATTACATCTGTGATCAACTAAGGGCATGTCTCCTGCAAATGAGATAATCCAATCAGTTGAAGGTTTTTAAGGAAGAAGAGAAACATTTTTACTGCTTCTTCAGCCAGCAGGCCTCTCCTGTGGAGTTTGTACAGACAAACTTCACAGCCTGCCCCATGAATTTTAGACTCTTCCATTCCCACAGTTGCATGAGACACCTTTATTAATCTCATGTTTACAGATATCTCCTGTTGGTTCTGCTTCTTTAGAGAGCCTTAACTAATACAGGGGTGTTTTGAGGCATAAACACCTTAATATATATAAAGCCCATAGAACATTTCTGGCCTCTAATATGTACAAAATAAATATGAGTATTATTGTTTTTTCAGACATTGTTCAAAGTCCTTTGTATGCATTTTCTGGTTAAATACTTAAACTACTTTGGTAAGTATGACCATCATTTTATCAATTAGGAAGCTGAGGCCAGAGAGGTTAAGTGGATATGTTCTGGTGTATCACTTTAATTCCTTTAGTGAATTTGCAAGTGTATTTTTGGCATTATTTTCTTAGTCATTGCCTTAGAACATAAGATATGCACCTTAACATATATGATTATGATTTTATATATTCTTGATCAAGTGACATTATCATTATAAATATCCTTCTTTGTCTCTAGTAATGATTTTTCCTTAAAGTTTATTTTGTTTGATGGTAGTATAGCCAACCCAGTCTTCATTGGTTACTGTTTGTATGATATATATTTTTCCATCATTTTGCTTTCAACCTATTTGTGTCTTTGAATCTAAATCATGTCTCTTGTAGACAGCATAAATTTGGAACTTCTGTCCTTTTTGTTCCCCTGTTCCTTTATTTCTGTCATATTTTGTGTTAAACAAATGCTTTCTAGTATATGATTTTCATTCCCTTTTTGTTTTCTTTGAGTTATTTTCTTAGTGGTTACCATGGGGATTACAGTTAACATCTCAATTTAATACCAACTTAATTTCAATAGTGCACAAAACCTAGCTCCTATATAGCTATGTTCCCTTTTCATTGTTTTTATCATACAAATTACATCTTTACACACTTTAAGCCCATCATCTCAGTTGTGTAGTTATTGTTTTATGCAGTTTTCTTTTAAATAAGATATGTGAAAAAGTTACAGAATACAGTGATATTGTCTTTATATTAATTATGTAATTACCTGTATCAGTGCACTTTATTTCTCCTTGTGTATTTGAGTTATTGTCTTGTGTCCTTTCAGTTCAGCCTGAAAGACTGTTTCTTGCAGGGCATGTTGCTAGCAATGGATTCTCTCAGATTTTGTTTATCTTGGCATGCCTTCATTTCTCCTTCATATTTGAAGGACAATATTTTTGGATATAGAATATAGAATTGTTGCTTAATAACATTTTTCTTTCAGCACTTTGAATATCATCTCACTGTCTCTGGAATCTATGGCTTCTGATGAAAAGTCAGCTGTTAATTTTATGGATGCTTACTTGTAATTGTGAGTTGCCATTCTCTTGCTGTATTCAAGATTCTCTCTGTTTTTGGCATTTGAAAGTTTGGCCATACTGTATCTAATTGTGGATCTCTTTTAGTTTACCCTACTTGGAGTTCATTGAGCTATTTGGCTACATAAATTAATAGTTTTCAGAAAATTTTTGAAATTACTGGTAATTATTTCTTCAAATATTCTTTTTGATCCTCTTTCCTTTCCTTCTGTGATTCCCATTATGCATAAGTTGGTGTAATTAATATTGCTCCACAGGTCACTGAAGTTGCAGAGGTCTCCTTTATTCTTTTTTTTCTGTTTGTTCTCAGACTGCATAATTTCAATTGACCTATCTTCTAGTTTTATAATTCTTTCTTCTGCCATTTCAAATTTTCTGTTGAGCTCTCTAGTGAACTTTTTTTTGGGGGGGGTGCATGGTCTGGGAATCAAACCCGGGTCTCCCACATGGAAGGCTAGCATTTTACTACCGAACCCTCCATGCACCCTCTTAGTGAACTTTTGATTTTAGTTACTGTACTTTTTAATTTCACAATTTACATTTTGTTTTTTTTATAATTTCTATCTTTTATTGATATTCTTTATTTGGTGTGACTTTTGCTCATACTTTTCTTTCATTCTGTAGACATGTTTTCCTTTAGTTCTTTGAATATATATATATATATATATATATTTTTTTTATTTAAAGACTTTGTCTAGTAAGTCCAATATCTGGGTTTTCTTAGGACTGTTTTTCCCATGCACGGTTTTTCTCCCATGTGTGGGCCACACTTCCCTGTTTCTTTTCACATCTCATAATTTTTTATTGAAAACTGGACATTTTAAATAATATGATGTGGCAAGTCTGAAGATAAAATTCATCCTCCCTCAAGGATTTTTGTTGTTGCTGGTTGTTTAGTTACTTTCCTGGATAAATTCTTGTTATGTGTGGCCACTGATATCTCTCTCTCCTTTGTTATTTTAGTTGTCAGGTAATGATTAGGCAAATATTTCCTTGAATGCTTTGAATTAGTGCCTCTGACTTTGCTAATGTACTCTGTGGGTATTTTGTGGTTTGCACTCTGCTTTTCCAGGTTTGAAGATCATCTAAAAGTGAGAAATTCAGACCTTCTCATGTCTTCTCTAGGGGTGCACACAGTCCTGAACATGTACATGGCTTTCTAGATTTATAAGAATATGTCAGAGTATTCAATGCTTCTAGTGACATTCCATTCACCAGTTTTTCCATTTTAGATGTTCTATAATGTTTTTGTTAGCCCAACATGGTATTATTACCTCAGGCAGCTGCAATGTTAAACAATTGTTGCTGACTATTTTTGATAAACACCCTGGGGATAGGGCAAGCTCTATGCCAGATCAAATAAATACAATGCATTAGAAAATCAATTTTAAGAGGGTTGCCAGACACATGAAATTGTGACACTTATTTGGGAATAAAACTTTTGAGGAACTCAAGCATCATTTTGAACACCCAGTGCGTGTTAGGTTGCTGATTTTCACAGATAAAGTAGTTCTGAGGTTATCTTTTTCCAAGGCTTCTCCAGAGCTGAGGAGTGGTGGAGGGAATACAGCAAGTTGAAATGCCACAAAGTTTGCTCTCCTTACCAATATTCAGCTTTTTATGATGAATAAATGCTTGTCTTTGCATTTATTCATTGCAAACACTTGGTTAGTTTCCTGTGCTGCAAATGTTTGGTTAGTGCTATATGTTCTGAAAAAGTTGATTTTGAATTTTCTTGCTAGTGCTCTTATTTTTATGGGAGAGCAGAGTTTTGGAAGTTTTTATTCCACCATTTCAGAAATACTTCTTCAGGAAGAGCAACTTCTATTCCTAGAATCCAAATAAAGTACTGTTTTATGGCATTATGGTGGAGTACAAATAATAAGATTTGCAATTAGAAAGACTAGGGAATAACTCCTGACCCAACTGCTAGCTAGTTGTGCAATCTTGTGCAAGTGACTTATCCTTCCGGAGTATCAATTTTTTCATTTATTTAATGGGGATGTTAAAACACACCTCATAGGATTGTTCTGAGAATTAAATGAAATAATGAATGTAAGGATTCTGATAGCAAATATTCAATATATCTTAAATTTGTCATTTTCCTTCCCCCTTAACTGCAAACTCCATGGTTTCAATCTCAGTAAGTTGCTATGTATCACAATTTATTTGGACAAAAATTATGTAGTAATGATGTTAGGATGCTCAGAGGGTGGATAGCATCCTGTTAGCTGTTACCTTTTAGTTACAGATTCATGTGCAAGGTGACTTTAGGACTTGGTTATTGCATGACAACTCCATTTTCATTTGTACCTCCTAGCAGTGAGTTAACTTTACTAACAGTGATACTATATTGTTGAATTATTTTCAGGTGCTATTCATTACCCCCACCCACACAGATCTTTTTTAGCCCAACTTACACACTGCCAGTTATTTCTCTTATTTATTATTTATTTATTGTTAGATTTATATAGTGCTTTCCTCCCTAGAAGCTTAAGGTACCAACAGAGAACTTAAAAACATGTCCCATCAAATATTACACATCTAAAATGAAATTGAAAATGGGGAACATAGGCTTGAAAACAGGAATGGAGAATCCAAAGGAAAAGGTATGGGCAAGGAAAAGGAAAGGAGGTTGTGTTGCACAGTTAATTTTTCTCTTTTGGTATGCTACCCTGGGCACTTATTCCTGTCAAGTTTTTATCTTCAATTCTTTGATCCAATCTCAAGACCCCTAAGGTCATTTATTATTCAAAAGAGATGAATTTAGTTTACATATGTTGATTGGGGTGAATGGAAACTAGAATTCCATATATTTTTTCTTCTATCACCCCCAAGTCATAGATGTGCATGCTAAATAATATTAGGCTCAAGACCAGTTTCTTTCTTGATGGGGAGCTATTCTAATGAAGTGTGAACTGTTAGTGGGAAAACTGTATCTTGTGTGTACACACTTGTTGCATTCCAATTTTGAAGATGGCAGATAGTGCTAAAAGGTACAGGGTATTCATAGGCTGAAAGTTACTTAGAGTGCCACACAGACATAAGGGTAGTGAATTGTGAATATTACTGGTGATGATGTGATAAGGAAAATAATAGTATATTTGCTCATCATTTTGCTAAATCCAACATCCCACAGTGTCCAGTTTCAGTTTATAAGCAGAAATCAAATGGGTTTTGTGTTAAGAATATAGATCTGGCATTGCGTGTTTTGAAAGGCATGTATGGGTACATATTGGCACACTGACTCTCAAATTGAATTGCTGAGAAAACACTGAGGCCATCAATAAGACTGTTTGTTTGATATCATTGTATTGTACTATATATGAAGTTGTATTTTTCACTAGTGCATTAAAATGTGGTTTATGTAATCAGAGTTTATTCATTTTTGCTATTTTGATTATTATTAATACTTATCCCAGAGGAGCTAAAATCAACTCAGATAATTCACCAGCTTTTTTAGCAGGTTAGTAGGAGTAGCATTTGGAATTGTTTTTATGTCTGTCTCTTGTTACCATGAATGAGGGCAAGTTGACTTGACTTTTTTCATGACTCACTATGGATAGGTGGCTTGTGATGGTTTGAAGCTGTTATGTGCTCTAGAAAAGACCATGTTCTTTTAATCAATTCCTGTGGGTGCAGACCTATTGTGCATGGGATCTTTTGATTAGATTATTTCAGTTGTGGTGTGACTGGCCTCATTCAAGATGGATCTTAATTCCCTTACCGGAGTCCTTTATATGAGGAGAAAGGACACAAAGAAAAACCCCAGGGGGCTCAGAGAGGCCCCAGAGAAGAAGAGAGATAAAATTAAGAGAGGCTCACAGAGAAAAGACCCCTGGAGAGAGGACACACAAGCTCGTAGAGGAAGCCATAGGAAAGAGAAGCTGAAATAAGGAAACAAGAGTGAAGGATCAGTAGACACTGCATGTGCCTTGCCATGTGAAGAGGTATTGTGGATGCCAGCAGCTTGTATTTATAGTCCAGGTATCATCATGTTGATGCCTTGAGTTGGGCATTTACATGGTCTAAGAACTGTAAATTGTAAGTTAATAAATCTCCATTGTAAAAACCAATCCATTTCTGGTATATTAAATTCTGGCAACCTTAGCAAACCAAAAGAGGGTTCCAGGGTTTTCTCAATTATTTCATTAAACTGCAACTGTGATATGATTTTTTGTGGATTTCACTTTAAAAATCTAAGAGACTGTTAAGAAAATACAGAGCAATCTCACATTCAAAAACTAAACAGAGTTTCCACAAGGCCTCTTCTTTGACCAAAACCTTAAAAAAGGATATTTAACTGGATAGTCTTGGATCCAGGTTTATTTGTGTTTTCTCTCTGATGGAGCCCAGTACCCTATCATTGTGGTCTGTAGCATCCCATCCCTTCAGGAAAAATCATTGAGGCACTTAGAATTTGGTTACAGTCCCAAAGAGTATCTTGCTCCAAAATAAGTATTATAGCTGTAATTGTGTTTCAAAGGCTTGGCAGTTTTTTCCTCAATTTTGGATTTGATTCTTTTTATAAGGAAGTTGGAATGTGTTTTATACACTATTTTAATTTTGCTGTCAAATTTTTACATTTATTAAATAGTTTGGTTATGCTCAAAAGTTTATTTTCTTCCTTCCATAAGATAGCATACATTAAATAAATTATTTTGAGGGATAAAGGATACAGGGTACAGGGTATATGGTACAGTAAAAACAAATTGCTTTAATATTTATGGTGAGTGACTATTTTGTACTAATTCTGTCAATCATATATCTTTGAAAAGTATAGTGATGTAGTTTTGCTTCTAAGTGGAAAACCAAATTAGTGATTTCTTCAAGTTTCATTAGCAAACTATGAGTACATTTTGATCCAGTCTTACATATCAGTTTATTTTTTAATTTTATTTTTAATTTTTTTTAATATTCTTAGCTTTTGATTATTCCATTCTACATATATAATCAGTAATTCACAATATCATCACATAGTTGCATATTCATCAACATGATCATTTCTTAGAACACTTTTGCATCAATTCAGAAAAAGAAACAAAAAGAAAACAGAAAAAAATTCATACATACCATACCCCCTACCCCTCCATTTCATTGATCACTAGCTTTTCAACCTAAATTTATTTTAACATTTTCCCCCTATTATTTATTCTTATTCCATATGTTTTACTTGAATATAAGGTAGATAAAAGGAGCATCAGACACAAGGTTTTCACAATCACACAGTCACATTGTGAAAGCTATATCATTATACAATCATCTTCAAGAAACATGGCTACTGGAACACAGCTCTACATTTTCAGGAAGTTCCCTCCAGCCTCTCCAATACATCTTGACTAACAGGGTGATATCTATTTAATGTATAAGAGTAACCTCCAGGATAACCTCTCAAATCTGTTTGGAATCTCTCAGCCAATGACACCTTATTTTGTCTCATTTCACTCTTCCCTCTCTTAGTTGAGAATGTTTTCTCAATCCCTTGATGCTAAGTCTCAGCTCATTCTAGGATTTCTGTCCCACATTGCCAGGAAGGTCCACTCCCCTGGGAGTCATGTTTCACATAAACAGGGGGAGAGCAGTGAGTTTGCTTGTTGTGTTGGCTGGAGTGAGAGGCCACATCTGAGCAACAAACGAGGTTCTCTTGGGAGTAACTCTTAGGCCTAATTTTAAGTAGACCTGACCTATCCTTTGTGGGTTAAGTTTCATATGAACAAACCCCAAGATTGGGGGCTCAGCCTACAGCTTTGGTTGTCCACACTGCTTGTGAGAATATCAAGAATTCAACTTGGGGAAGTTGAATTTCCCCCCTTTCTCGCTATTTACAAACAGACTTTGCAAATACTGTTTTATTCACTGTTCAAATCACTCTGGGATTAATTGGGGGATCACTCTGGACAAACCAACAATATCTCATGCCCTACTCAAGGTTCCATGTACTTATGGTGTTCAATTAAGCTGTCTACATAAGTTATATTAGGAAATGCACTAGTCAAAATATAAATTTTGTACCAAATAAACATTTTTGCTTTAGTTTCACACATAAGTTAAATTTTTAAAATATTAATTACCATCTAGTTTCAGCACCCTGCAGTAATGACATTCCTTTGTTCTTCCTCCTGCAAAAACATTTTTAAAATTTGTATATTTAGTCACTATCATTATACACTCTAGGCATTCCTAGATTATACCATCTCAGTCTTTATTTTATATCTTTCTTTCTGATTTCATTTGTGCCCCCAGCCCTCCTCCCTCTATCATTCTCACAATCAGCTTCATTCAGTATTTTAACATAATTGTATTACAGTTAGGTAGTATTGTGCTATCCATTTCTGAGATTTTACAATCAGTCCTATAGCACAATCTGCATCCCTTCAGCTCCAATTACCCAATATCTTACCACATTTCTATCTCCTGATGGTCTCTGTTACCAATGACATTCTCCAAGTTTATTCACTAATGTCAGTTCATATCAGTGAGACATACAGTATTTGTCCTTTTCTTTCTGGCTAATCTCACTCAGCATAATGTCCTTAAGGTCCATCCATGTTGTTACATACTTCATAATTATATTCTGCCTTACAGCTGCATAATACTACATCATATGTATATACCACACTTTGTTTAGCCACTCATCTGTTGATGGACATTTTGGCTGTTTCCATCTCTTCACAATTGTAAATAATGCTGCTATAAACACTGGCATGCAAATGTCCATTTGTGTCCTTGCCCTCATGTCCTGTGGGTAGGTACCTAATAATGGTATTGCCGGGTCATATGGCAATTCTATATTTAGCTTTCTGAGGAACCGCCAAACTGCCTTCCACAGTGGTTGTATCATTTGAAATTCCCGCCAACAATGGATAACTGTGTCTCTTTCTCCACATCCTCTCCAGCACTTGTAATTTTCTGTTTTATTGATAATGACCATTCTGGTGGGTATGAGATGATATCTCATTGTGGTTTTGATTTGCATTTCTCTAATAGCAAGTGAAGTTGAGCATCTTTTCGTGTGCCTTTTGGCCATTTGTATTTCCTCTTCTGAGAAGTGTCTGTTCAAGTCTTTTGCCCATTTTATAATTGGGTTGTCTCTTTTTGTTGTTGAGTTGAACAACCTCTTTATAAATTCTGGATACTATACCTTTATCTGACATATTGTTTCCAAATATTGTCTCCCATTGTGTATGCTGTCTTTTTACTTTCTTGATGAAGTTTTTTGATGCACAAAAGTGTTTAATTTTGAGGAGTTCCCATTTATTTATTTATTTATTCAATGCTCATGCTTTGGGTGTAAGGTCTAAGAAACTGCCTCCTAGTATAAGATTTATAAGATATTTCCCTACATTTTCTTTTAACAGATTTATGGTCTTAGATCTAATGTTTAGGTCTTTGATCCATTTTGAGTTAATTTTTATATAGGGTGTGATATATGGTTCCTCTTTCATTCTTTTGCATATGGATATCCAGTTCTCTGGGCACCATTTATTGAAGAGACTGTTCTGTCCCAGGTGAGTTGGCTTAACTGCCTTATCAACTATTAATCGTCCATAGATGAAAGGATCTATATCTGAACACTCTATTCTATTTAATTGGTCAGTATGTCTATCTTTATGCCAGTACCATGCTGTTTTGACCACTGTAGCTTCATAATACACCTTAAAGTCAGGTAGCATGAGACCTCTCACTTCATTTTTTTTCCTCAGGATGCTCTTGGTTCTTCGGGGCACCCTGCCCTTCCAGATAAATTTGACTATTGGTTTTTCTATTTCTGAAAAGTAAGCTGTTGGGATTTTAATTGGCATTGCATTGAATCTGTAAATCAATTTAGGTAGAATTGACATCTTAACTATATTTAGTCTTCCAATCCATGAACACGGTATGACCTTCCATCTATTTAGGTCTTCTGTGCTTTCTTTTAACAATTTCTTGTAGTTTTCTTTGTATAGGACTTTTGTCTCTTTAGTTAAGTTTATTCCTAAATATTTTATTCTTTTGGTTGCAATTGTAAATGGAATCGTTTTTCTTAGTTTCCCCTTCAGATTGTTCATTACTAGTGTATAGAAACACTACAGATTTTTGAGTGTTGATCTTGTAACCTGCCACTTAGCTGTACTCATTTATTAGCTCTCATAGTTTTGCTGTGGATTTTTCAGGGATTTTGACATATAGTATCATATCATCTGCAAACAGTGAGAGTTTTACTTCTTCCTTTCCAATTTTGATGCCTTGTATTTCTTTTACTTGTCTAATTATTCTGGCTAGAACTTCCAACACAATGTTGAATAACAATGGTGATAGTGGACATCCTTGTCTTGTTCCTGATCTTAGCGGGAAAGTTTTCAGTTTTTCCCCATTGAGGATGATGTTAGCTGTGGGTTTTTCATATATTCCCTTTATCATTTTGAGGAAGTTCCCTTCTATTCCTATCCTTTGAAATGTTTTCAATAGGAAAGGATGTTGAATTTTGTTAAATACCTTTTCTGCATCAATTGAGATGATCATGTGGTTTTTCTGCTTTCATTTGTTGATATGGTGTATTATGTTAATTGATTGTCTTATGTTGAACCATCCTTGCATACCTGGGATGAATCCTATTTTGTCATGGTGTATAATTCTTTTAATGTGTTGCTGGATTCGATTTGCTAGAGTTTTGTTGAGGATTCTCTATATTCATTAGAGAGATTGGTCTGTAGTTTTCTTTTTTCATAATATGTTTGTCTGGCTTTGGTATGAGGGTGATGTGGACTTCATAGAATGAGTTAGGTAGCTTTCCCTCCTCTTCAATTTTTTTGAAGAGTTTGAGGAGGAGTGGTACTAATTCTTTCTGGAATGTTTGGTAGAATTCAGATGTGAAGCCATCTGGTCCTGGACTTTTCTTTTTGGGGAGCTTCTTAATGACTGATTCCACTTCCTTACTTGTGATTGGTTTGTTGAGGTTATCTGTTTCTTCTTGAGTCAATGTTGGTTCTTCATGCCTTTCTAGAAAGTTGTCCATTTCATCTACATTGTCGTATTTATTAGCATAAAGTTGTTCATAGTACCCTGTCATTATTTTCTTTATTTCTGTGGGGTCAGTGGTTATGTCTCCTCTTCCATTTCTGATCTTATTTATTTGCATTCTCTCTCTTCTTCTTTTTGTCAATCTTGCTAAGGGTCCATCAATCTTATTGATGTTCTCATAGAACCAACTTCTGGTTTTGTTGATTTTATCAGTTGTTTTCATGTTTTCAATTTCATTTATTTCTGCTCTTATCTTCATTATTTCTTTCCTTTTGCTTGCTTTGGGGTTAGTTTGCTGTTCTTTCTCTAGTTCTTCCAAGTGAACAGTTAATTCCTCGATTTTCGCCCTTTCTTCTTTTTTGATATAGGCATTTAGGGCAATAAATTTCCCTCTTAGCACTGCCTTTGCTGCATCCCAGAAGTTTTGATATGTTGTGTTTCCATTTTCATATTTCTCGAGATATTTACTGATTTCTCTTATAATTTCTTCCTTGACCCACTGCTTGTTTAAGAGTGTGTTGTTGACCCACAAAGGATAGGTCAAGCCTACTTAAAATTTGGCCTAAGAGTCACCCTCAAGAGAACCTCTTTTGTTGCTCAGATGTGGCCTCTCTCTCCATCCAACACAACAAGCAAACTCACCACCCTCCCCCTGTCTACTTTAGACATGACTTCCTGGTGTGTGGACTTCCTGGCAATGTGAGACAGAAATCCTAGAATGAGCTGAGACTCAGCATCAAGGGATTAAGAAAACCCCTAGAATGAGCTGAGACTTAACATCAAGGGATTGAGAAAACATTCTCTACCAAAAGGGGGAAGAGTGAAATGAGACAAAATGAAGTGTCAATGGCTGAGAGATTCCAAACAGAGTCGAGAGGTTATCCTGAGGTTATTCTTACCCATTAAATAGATATCACCATTTTAGTCAAGATGTAATGGAGAGGCTGGAGGGAACTGCCTGCAAATGTAGAGCTGTGTTCCAGTAGCCATGTTTCTTGAATATGATTGTATAATGATATAGCTTTCACAATGTGATGGTGTGATTGTGAAAACCTTGTGTCTGATGCTCCTTTTATCTACCTTATCAACAGATGAGTAAAATATATGGGATAAAAAGAAACAATAGGGGGAACAAATGTTAAAATAAACTGAGATTGAAATGCTAGTGACCAATGAAGGGGAGGGGTAGGGGTACGGTATGTATGAATTTTTTTCTGTTTTCTTTTTATTTCTTTTTCTGAATAGATGCAAATGTTCCAAGAAATGATCATGATGATGAATATGCAACTATGTGATGACATTGTGAATTAATGATTATATACATAGAACAGAATGATCAAAAGTTAAGAATGTCTGCATTTGTTTGGTGTTTATTGGTATTTAAGAAAATTTAAAAAATAATTTTAAAAAGAGTGTGTTGTTGAGCCTCCACATATTCATGAATTTTCTGGCCCTCTGCTTATTATTGATTTCCAACCTCTTTCCTTTATGATCCTAGAAGGTGGTTTGTGTGATTTCAATCTTTTTAAATTTATTGAGACTTGCTTTGTGACCCAGCATATGGTCTATCCTTGAGAATGACCCATGAGTACTTGAGGAAAAGGTGTATCCTGCTGTTGTGGGGTGTAATGTTCTACAAATGTGTGTTAAGTCTAGCTCATTTATTGTGTTATTCAAATTTTCTGTTTCTTTATTGATCATCTGTTTAGATGTTCTGTCCATGGATGAGAGTGTGGAATTGAAATCTCCAACTATTATGGTAGATGTGTCAATTTCTCTTTTCAGTGTTTTCATTGTTTGCCTCATGTATTTTGGAGTATTCTGGCTCAGTGCATAAATATTTATGTTTGTTATGGCTTCTTGTTGAATTGTCCCATTTATTAATACATAGTGTCCTTATTTGTATCTTTTAACTGATTTATATTTGAAGTCTAATTTGTTGGATGTTAGTATAGTTACTCCTGCTCTTTTCTGTTTGTTATTTGCATGAAATATCTTTTCCCAACCTTTCACTTTCAACCTTTGTGTATCCTTGGATCTAAGATGTGTTTCTTGTAGACAGCATATAGATGGGTCCTGTTTTTTAATCCATTCTGCTAGTCTATGTCTTTTGGTTGGAGAGTTTAATCCATTAGCATTTAGTGCTATTACTGTACAGGTAGTACTTTCTTCTACCATTTTGCCTTTTGGACTTTCTATGTCATATCTACTTTTTCTTCTTTTTACCTTTACTCATAGTCTTCATTTCTACACTCTTCTCCACACCTCTGTTTCCTGTCTTTTCATATCTGCCTCTAGTGCTCCCTTTAGTATTTCTTGCAGAGCCGGTCTCTTGGTCACAAACTCTCTCAAATGTTCTCTCAAATTCTCTGAAAATGTTTTAACTTCCCTCTCATTTTTGAAGGACAGTTTTGCTGGATATAGAATTCTTGGTTGGCAGTTTTTCTCTTTTAGCAATTTAAATATATCATCCCACTGTCTTCTCCCCTCCATGGTTTCTGCTTAGAAATCTATGCATAGTCTTATTGGGCTCCCCTTGTATGTGATTTAATTGCTTTTCTCTTGCTGCTTTCAAGATTCTCTCTTTCTCTTTGACCTCTGACATTCTGATTAGTGTCTTGGATTATGTCTGTTTGGATCTATTCTCGTTGGGGTATGCTGCACTTCTTGGATCTGTAATTTTAAGTCTTTCATAAGAGTTGAGAAATTTTCAGTGATAATTTCCTCCATTAGTTTTTCTCCTCTTTCCTCTTCTCTTGTCCTTCTGGAACACCCAAAACACATATATTCACATGCTTCATATTGTCATTCAATTCCCTGATTCTCTCCTCATATTTTTCCATTCTTTTCCCTATATATTTTTTTGCTTGTTGGATTTCAGATGTTCCATCCTCCAGTTCACTAATCCTATCCTTTGCCTCTTTAAATCTAACAATGTAGGTCTCCATTGTTTTTTTCCATCTCTTCTACTGTGCCTTTCACTCCCATAAGTTCTGTGATTTTTTTTCAGACTTTTGATTTCTTATTTTTGTTCATTCCTTGCCTTCTTTATATCCTCCCTCAGTTCATTAATTTGATTTTTGATGAGGTCTTCCATGTCTGTTTGAACATTCTGAATTAATTGTTTCAATTCCTGTATCTCATTTGAATTGTTGGTTTGTTCCTTTGACTGGGCCATATCTTCAATTTTCCTAGTGTGATTTGTTATTTTTTGCTGGCATCTAGGCATTTAATTACCTTAATTAGTTTGTTCTGGAGATTGTTTTCATTTCTTTTACCTAGGGTTTTCTTGCTGGATGAATTTTTTGTCTGTCCATTCTTTGACATTCAGTTCAGCTTTTTCTGGACCTCTAGCTTTGGTTTTCTTTAACAGAGGAGAATTTTTCAATTCTTGTTTTCTTGTTTCTTGCCCTGCTTGTATGGTGCCTTTCTCCCCCACCCTTAGGAAGGTCTACATAGGTATTATAGACACCAGCCCGGTTTTCCCAGTCCAAACTGGCCCCCTATCGGGGGAAGGAGTCTCCTGCATCAGTTTTCCCTGAGAGTGTATCCCAGCAGGTAGAAAGACTTTCCTGTGAAGTCTCTGGACTCTGTTTTTCTTATCCTGCCCTGTATTTGGCGCTTGTCTGCCTGCAGGTCCCACCAGTATAAGATGATGTAGTACCTTTAACTTTGGCAGACTCTCCCTGCTGGGGTGTGGTGGAGACAGAGGAGAAGTTGTAGGCTGGTTTTAATGTCTTCAAATTACCAAGCCCTGGGGTCTGAATTCCTTGAGGGAGGTATTCCACCTGAGTTGGGCCGCACCCCTCCCCTGGGAAAGGCACCGGATCCAGACAAGCTCTCAAACAAGCTAGTTTCTGCCTATGCCTGGGATAGTTACAACCTGAGAAGCCCTGCCACTGTGTCCAAAGGCAGTCAAGCCTTTGTAGAAACATAGCCACAAAAACCTCTGTTTCTGTTTCTTTTTTTTTTTTTCCATCAGCCCTGCCCTCTCGGCACCAGGGCAAAAATCAGCAACCTCCACTTTGACAAGGCTCACCTGAGCTGGGGGCCTATTTTTAGTAGTCAGAATTTGTGAATTAATTCCACACTTGAAGCTTAGTTGTGCTCCACCTGTGGTGCTGGTAAAGTCTCTTTCCTTTCCCCTTCTGGAAACAGCCTGGGGTTGGGGGTGCTGGCCACCATGATTTGGTGAACTCAGTTCTGGGGGGGGGCAGCCAGTCCAGCTGGTTCAGACTGGGGTACACTGTGTGTCTGGTCTCTGATGTGGCCCCAGAAGTTGTTCTGTATTGTTCTTGGTTATTTAGTAGTTGTTCTGGAGGACCAACTAAATCCCACATCTTGCTAAGGCACCATCTTGGCCTCTCTATCAGTTTAGCAAATATTTTCACCTGATGTTATTTTTCTTTAACATTATCCCTCTTTCCTCCCTCTCTTCCTCCTCCTTCTTTTCTCTCTCTCTCCCACATCATTGATTTGAAAGTTAACTATCTCCTTAGAAAAAATTTTTCCTGTCTTTCATAGCTTTTTTTGGCCCTCAATTGATTTCATTTTGGGCTGGTCTATTATACTCAGGTGCAAGATGTCAGTCTGCTACAATAGGCCCAGGTTGGAGGACTGGGAATGGGTTGGCTTTAGACATTCTAAGTTAGTGCTACAATAACTTGTATTTTTTTTTCTAATTTTTGTATCTTGTCCTCATGTCAGATGACATGGTGCCTAAGTGCTTTGCTAAGTGATCTACAAAGACCAACAAGAATTTGGGATAAACTTCTAAGAGACCAACCTCCTGGGTAAGACTAACTGTGGAGATAAGGACAAGTTACCACTGCTTAACAGTGAAAACTGCTGTTTGAGTGAAACAAGCAGGTGATAATGGGAAATGCCTCCTGGTTTGTTAAAATGGCATGTAAGTGTAGCTGAGACATCCTTGCCCCAGCAGGCTAAATTTAAAAATAATAATAATTATATTATTATCTTTTCTATCCACATATCCAAAATTTTTGTATTCCCGCTCATAGAAAACAAGGTTCCAATAATTGTGGTGGTGTTTGCAATTAAAATGGCATCTGTCAAAGCAGCACTTAAGTCACCTCTCCCAGTTACTACTGAAATGTTGATGAGAAAACAAACTGACAATTTTTCCCAAACATTTGGAAACTAAAACCGAGTTAAAAAGATTGATGAAGTTAAGATAACTTCTAGTATATTGACAATGAACCTTGTCCACTTGTTATGAGTTCATGAACCAGCAGTCTTAAAACACAGATAAAGGCAGGAAGATCTATTTCCCTACCTTTATAATCTGACTTAGTGATCCAGGGTTTGTACCAACTAGATAACTAGAAAGTTACACTGGTACCTTTAAAAAAAATAAATGCATTGATTTTCTAAGAAAATTACAAATGCTCTCTACAATAACTTGAAAATTATGGTATAAAGAAGAAAAGCCCAAATAACCCCCAAACCCCAAGCCCAGTTATAATCAGTAACATTTCAGTGAACACATTTGCAGACATCTTCTAAGCAGATATATGCATAGATCTTAATAGAATATTTTACTTAAATGGCATTATGCTAAACATGCTGTAATGTTCTTGTCTACTCAGTACTATGCCATAGAATCAATATATATCTATGTAAACAAATAAAATCTACATCAACATTTTTATTGATGGGTAAGCCATACCTGTGACAGCCATTGATTCCTGAAAATCTTCTGTCCCTCCATACGATCTTGTACTCCTCCTATGCCCAAGACATTTTTTCCCCTTTGTCTCTCTCTCTGATGAGATGGTGCACTTTTGGATAAACCAGCATTACTGTGGCTTACATTGGTTAAATTCCTCATCTCTACCATGTGAGGGATGCTGGATGGTACTGAATTCTGGTGTTAAGCAATGCATGAACTCCTGAGAAAAGGAAAATTTCAATGTCTTGTAGTAAAGCTGTGTGTTTATTTTAACAAACATCGGTGGTTATTTTCAGTTGCTGAAAGATCATTAAAGACTGCAGACTGGGAAAAAGTTCAGTTAACATTGTAGTGTTTATGGTGACTTGTAAATGAGTTTTTAGATAAATATATTTTAATATAGTTCTATTGGATTAGTAATAAATAAAATAACACACAAATATGAAAATACAGTTGTACTAAGCCTAAAATTTCACTTCAATTTCTGGATATAGAGGGAAGATTTTTCCTCCTTGATTGTGTTTAGCATGATGAATTGATAATGACATCACAAGCACAAATGTCAACAGAGATCAGGAAGGTAATGAAAATGAATATAGTACGTCTGTTGTTGAAGAGAATGCTGGGAATGGCAGAGAGCCTCAAAGAATATGTTTACCTAGAGAAAAACACTGTTTCTGACCATGAGTGATTACTAAAAAGTGAAAACTTGCATCCATTGTTGCCAGAATTTATAATTTTCAAGAAGCTGTAAACCAGATTCTTCTGTGTACTCTTTTGAGTTGTGAATGTTGGCAAACAATTACAAAATCACATCAATGTGTGTGTGTGTGTGTGTGTGTGTGTGTGTGGTGGTGGAATGAGGACGTGTACATTGGACTTTATTGCCTAAATGCCTGAAATTGGTGACTTCTAATTTAGTGTTTCCTTTCACAGTGAGTGAGCTGTTGATTTGGTATAGCTTTTTTCTTTCCACTTGTAAAATCTTTTTTTTTTTTAATCATTCAGGGATCGTTGATTGAATGTCCTAGATGTTGTGGATGAACTATAGAGAAAGAGGGAAAAAAGGAAATTAAAAACACCTTCCAATGCTATATCATTTATCCTGAGGCCAGTTATGGGAAGTAGGTGGTACTAATTCATTTTTTTGAGGGTGGTGGTGTATGGTCCGGGAATTGAACCTGGGTCTCCCACATGAAAAGTGAGCATTCTACCACTGAACCACCCATCCACCCAATTTTACAGATTAAAACAGCAACAACAACAAAATGCTTGAATTTGGAGGCTTTAAGTAATTTACCAACTATCACACATTTAGGGAGTGCCAGATTTGGGATTCAAAGCCTCTTAAAATTTTTTCTTTTTATAAAAGTAGTACAAACTCACTGTATTTGCAAAATGTAAAAGACAAATTGTAGAAAAGAAAAGCTGTCCAAAATCACACTATACAGCAATAACTACTGCTGATATTTTGATGCACATATATACTTCCAGTCTGAAGCACACACACACACACAATACACACAAACATATACCAAAATCTATATCACTTCACATGTAATTGCTTTTCCTTAACATTATGTCCAGAACAAATCCATGATCCTATATGTAGAAAATCCTGAAAATTCTACAGTAAAGCAACTAGAGCTAATAAATGAGTACAGCAAAGTGGCAGGATACAATATCAACATGCAAAGTTTGTTGTGTTTCTACATACCAGCAATGAGTAATCTGAGGAGGAAATCAAGGGAAAAAATCCATTAACAACAGTAAACAAAGAATAAAATGTTTAGGAATAAATTTAACCAAGGACATAAAAGATCTAGACACAGATAACTATGAAAATGTGCTAAAATAAATCAAGGAAGACCTAAATAAATGGAAGGACATACCATGTACATGGATTGGAAGACTAAATAGAGTTAAGATGCAAATTCTGCCCAAATTGATTTATTGATTCAATGCATTACCAATTAAAATCACAATAACTTACTTAACAGAAACAGAAAAACCAATAATCAAATTTATTTGGAAGTGTAAGATGCCCTGAATAGCTAAAAATATCATGAGAAAGAAAACTGAACTGGGATATCTCATACTACCTAACTGCAAAGCATATTACAAAGTTACAGTGCTCAAAACAGCATGGTACAGACATAAAGGTAGGTGTACTGACCAGTGGAATTGAATTGACTGTTTAGAGGTGGATCTTCACATCTACAGCCAAATGATCTTTGGCAAGGTGGCCAATTGAACTCAGCTGGCACAGACAGCCTCTTCAACAAATGTTGCTTGGAGAACTGGATATTATACCCCGAAAAATGAAAGATGACCCCTGTCTTACACCTTACACAAAAATTATCTCAATTGGATCAAAGACCTGAACATTAGAGTTAAGACCTTCATTTTCTTCTAAACTGTTTAGTAGATAATGAAGGGAAATATCTTAAGGATCTTGTGAAAGGCGGTAGTTTACTAAACCTTACATCCAAAGCATGAGTAATGAAAGAATAACTAGATAAATGGAATCTCTTCAAAACTGAACAGTTTTGTGCATCAAAGAACTTTGTCAGAAAAGTAAAAAAGCAGTCTATGTAATAGGAGACAATGTTTTAAAAACACATATCAGATAAGGATTTAATATCCAGAATATATAAGAAGATCCTACAACTCAACAACAAAAAGACAACAGTCAAATTAACAAATGGACAAAAGACACAGGCAAACACTTTTCCAAAAGCTCAAAAACATATGAAAAGATGCCCAACTGCACTGGCTATTAGGGAAGTGCAAATCAAAACCATAATGAGATATTGTTTCATACCTACTAGAATGGCCATTATCAAAAAAACAGAAATGACAAATGCTCGAGAGGATGTGGAAAAAGAGGCACCCTTATTCATTGTTGGTGGGAATGTAGAATGGTGCTACTGCTCTGGAAGGCAGTTTGGTGGTTCCTCAGGAAGCTAAGTGCAGAATCACCATATTGTCCAGCAATCCCATTACTAGGTATATACTTGGAGGAAATGAAGGCATGGACACAAACGGACATTTGCACAACGATGTTTATGGTGGCATTATTCAATTGCCAAGAGATGGAAACAGCCCAAATGCTCATAAACAGATGAGTGGCTAAACAAACTGTAGTATATTCATGTAGTTATTCTTTAAAAATACTATATTACTGACTATATAAAGCTCCCTCCAATAGCTGCACTATTGTTTGTTTAACTGGATATTTTTATTGTTTCCAACTTTTCACTATTATAAATAGTGCTTTAATGACTATCTTTCAATACAAATCTTGGTCTCAGTCTCAATTCATTTTACAGGATATGTTTCTAAGTATAAAGTTGCTGGAGCAAAAGATGTGAACAACTTATGGCTAACTTCATATACTATATTTTCAGAAAAGGATGTATAAGTGTATACTCCCATCATCAGTGTATGAATATCTGTCTTCTTGATTCCTTGCCAGCATTAACTGTTCTAATACAATTGTTTTAAGATATGATAGCTGAGAATGGTACCTCATTTTAATTTGCATTTTTGATTAGTATATATACTGGATAGTTTTCTTTTTATGTTTATTAGTTATTTGTACTTTTTCTTTTTAGATAATCTTTTCAATTTTATTTGCCTTCTTAATTTCCTATAATATCAAACTAATCCATATTTTTCTGGATTATTTTCTTTCAATGCTATTATGCACAGAAAATGCTTCACTATTTTCAGGTCACATACAGGTTTGTTTATATTTTCTTGAAGTATTTTATGTATTATTTGATGTTTAACACCTTAATGTTAATGAAAGGCTGTGCTCTCTCAGCTACACTACATTGCATTCCCAAGGGAAGGAAAAGACAATGGTTCCCATTCATGGGGTGTGTACTGTACCATATTAATCAAACAGAGTGTAACAATTCATTTTATTACCATTATATTACCAGCTTCCTATGTGAATGCTTTAAAGTTCCTGGAGTTATTTCTGTAACTGGTGTCAGGGGAAGTTAGTCTGTGTTGGTGTTATTGAGAAAGAGACTTAAGTAGAGTATTTATTTAGAAGAGAAATAATCAAGTTAAAATTCACACTTCAGGCATGGATACAAAGCTCAGAGTATAACAATTCATATATCTAGAAAAGTCTGTTATCTATTTCTGTGTAGCTATTGCTTTAAATATAGAATGTATATATGTAATTATCATTTTGCTCATTGGAAGTCTCATATCTCCTCTTATTTTGTCTCTTTCTTAATGATATGAGAGAATCTTGGAACCATGAAACAGAAACATAGAATATTAGGCCTGGAAATTATTTCAGAGACAATTTTATTTTATATAGGTCAGAAACTAATTACAGGAATAATTAAATGACTTGCCTCAAATCACACAGCTGGAGTTGGCACCAGAATCTGTCTCTGTCTCCTGATTAAGTGCTCTTTTTATTACCATAAAATAAACTATTGAAAGGTCCCTTTTATAATATTGTAGATACTCATGATAAAATGACCATGAATGTGCTTTGCTTTAATATATTTTACCCCATACATTTGTAATTGAAGATGCAAAGAATAAAATATTTAGTTTTTCTGTTAGGAAAGTATGTCAGTATGTTAGCAAGCTCTTTACTAGAAAATTGTCAAATTGTAACTGATTCCTTCTTCACTTCTACAAGTGGCATAATGAGTGTGATATGTGATTGGAATATATCTCGGTTTTAAGTGAACTTTATAACTTTTCAGCTTGGTTACTTCAGCTTTTTTTTTCTTCATTTAAAAGCATAGAATTGAGGCCTAAACTTTAAAAGTCTAGATTTTTATACTCCCAATGCCCTGAGTACCTGATATTTTCAGCATGAATCAATTATTCAACAAATGTTTGTTTATTGTAAATGTACATACTATAAAATTTAGATTTTAATGTGTAAAATTCAGTAGCACTTAGTACATTCATAATGTTTTGCAACCATCTAGTTGCACAACATTTTCATCAACCCAAAAGGAAATTCTGTGCCCGTTAAGCAGTCACTCTCATTCCCTCCCCAACATTATCAGCCTCTGGCAAACATTAATGCTTTTTGTTTCTATGTTTTTACCTACTCTGGATATTTTAAGTAAAACAGTTTATCAATGTATTGACTTTTGGTCTGGCTTCTTTCAATTAGCATAATGTTTTCAAGGCTTATCATGTTGTAGCAATGTATCAGTATTTCACTCCTTTTATGGCTAAATAATTTTCCATTGTAAGTGTTAGGTTGGGAGAAGAGGGAAGGTCACTATGACTCGAGCTGTGTAAAATTGCCACCCTTCTAGACATCACCTAACCCCCTTGCTTAAAAACCGCCTGCACCAGGATCCAGCCATGAGCTCACAACTCCCTACCTTGAGTTCTGTGAACTCTGCCCAGGAGCGCAGGAATAAACATGCTTACTCTAAGGTTTTTTGGTCTGTCTCTTCTCTCTTTCACCACCTAAATCTTACATTTTGGTGCCCAAAACCCGGGAGGAGAGCACAGGTGCTGCCCGCCTGGCCAGGGGCGACCCGGCCTCCTGTCTCCTCTTTCCTCCACATATCCAGCGACAAGGGATCCCTCGGCCTGCTACATCCACCACAGATTGGGTAAGTCCCTTCCCTCCTAGCCCTGCTGTTGGGTCTCACCATTCCAAGAGAGTCTGTCCATAAATTACCCTCCCAAAATTGTGAATTCACATCAGGTTCTCTTCTGAGGGCTGAGGTGAATGGGGGCACCCGCAAACCTCATACCCTTTCCCAGGACTCAAAAAGTTGTGGGGATGCCCTGATTCTCATTTCCCTCCCAATTTTCAGGTCCAGGACCTGGAAGAGCCTCAAACCAGGGTGAGATATCCCCTGGGGAGATGAGCCCCTGCTCGTAAGACCTCTGAGAACTCTCTCAGGGCGTTGGGATGCCGACACCCCCTGGGCCAGCCCTTTCTCCTTTCAGACCCATCAGCATGGGCAACAAATCCTCAAAAGCCACACCCTCTACCCCGCTGGGTTGTCTCCTGACTAACCTATCAACACTGGATTTACTTCCAGACATCCGGCCAAAACGTCTCACTTACTTTTATAAAAAGGCTTGGCCCCACTATCAATTGGACAACGATTCTCATTGCCCTGAGGATGGGACTTTCAATTTTAATATCCTTACAAACCTCCACAACTTTTGCCAGAGGAATGTCAAATGGGCCAAAATTCCCTATGTCCAGGCTTTTTTTCTTCTGCACTCCCACCCCTCTCTCTGCACTTCCTGCTCTACAGCTCAGGTTCTTCTAGACAAAGAAACCCCCAAGCCCTCACTCCTGGACAAACAGTCTGATGAAACTTCCTCCTTTTCTGACCCCCTCAATTCATCTTCCTTGAAATGACCAGGGCCTCCACCATATTTAGGGAAACTATCCTCTTCTCTCCCACTCTACCCTCCTCTCCCTCCAGCAGCGCTCCCGCTGCCAGCTTGCCCTCCTGCCGCCAGCTTGCCCTCCTCTTTCCCCTTCTCTGCCAGTGGTGCTCCAGCCACCATCTTGTCCTTCTCTTTCCCCTTCTACTCTAGCAGCTTTCCAACCACCACCGTGCCCCCTTCCCCCTTCACCGGCTCTGCCGCCACTGCCTAATCCTTCGCCGTCCTCAACAGCCTTGCCATCCTCACCTGTAAGCTCCCATATCCGCTTAAAAAGTACTTTATTCTGTCCCCTCAGGGAAGTTGCAGGACCTGAAGGGTTAATTTGAGTACACACTCCCTTCTCCCTGGCTGATCACTCTCACATCGAAAAATGGTTGGGTTCCTTCTCCAACGATCCAACTACCTATACTAAAGAATTCCAATATCTGGCTAATGCCTATGACCTTACCTGGCATGACACTCATGTAATCTGCTCTTCTTCCCTAACTACAGATGAAATGGACCACATTTTCAATGCGGCTAGGGCTCATGCTAACCAGGTGCATATAACCGACCACACCATGCCGGTAGGGGCTGAGGCAGTACCAGATCAAGAGCCAGGGTGGGACTATCAAATTGACACTCCAGTGGGGAGAAACATATGGATTAGGTGAGGCAAAATGCTTACATGCCTCATAGCCAGCATGCAGAAAGCTTCCCATAAAGTCATAAACTTTCATAAGCTAAGGGAAATTATTCAAGGTCCTGAAGAAAATCCTGCCGCTTTTCTAAACCAGCTCACAAAAACCCTCTCCCAATAGACCAGCCTAGACCCTGACTCAGAGGCTGGTAAAACCGTCTTAACCACACATTTGATATCCCAGTCAGCTCCGGATATAAGACACAAACTTAAAAAAATCGAGGATGGTCCTCAGGTCCCTGTACATGACCTGATAAACACGGCCTTTAAAATTTTTAATACTCATGATGTATTAGAAAGGGCAGAGAAAGAGTCCTGGGACCACCGAAGGGTGAACTTACAAACCCAATCCCTGATTGCAGCCCTACAGCACACTTCAACTGACAAGAAGCCGGCTACGACTAATCCACCACCAAGAAAATGCTTCAAATGTGGCCTCAATGGACACTGGTCCCGCCAGTGCCCCAATCCTTGACTGCCCAAGGGACCATGCCCTCTCTGTGGGAAAAAGGGACATTGGGAAAGTGACTGCCCCTTGGTGCCTAGCCATGGAGGGCTGTCCTTCCAACCCCTGACCCACCACTGGCAGTCCTGGGCCTGGCCACCAATGACTGATGACGCCCGGCCTCAGCAAACCCAATCACCCTTATTGAGCCCAGAGTAACAATCAAGGTAGTGGGTAAGTCTACATCCTTTTTAGTGGACACGGGGGCTACCTTCTCCATCCTCCCCTCTTACTCAGGTCAACTTCTCCCTTCCCAGGTCACAGTTATGGGCATAAATGGCCGTCCTTCGCGCTCCTTAACTACTGGGCCATTTACATGTTTAATAGAAGGCTATCCCATTACACACTCTTTCTTAGTGATGCCTTCCTGCCCCAGCCCACTAATGCAGCGGGATCTTCTCACCAGATTAGGAGCCTCACTTCACTGGATACAAAAACCTCAAATGAATTTACTATTACCCTTATGTGTGGCCTCCACCTCCACCCAGGGTTCCACCCTTCCCTCACCTCCTCTACTGCCTTACCTAGTGAACCCAGAGGTATGGGATACCTCAACTCCCCTAATAGCTTCCCATCATAAACCAGTTCTTATCCAGCTAAAGGATACCTCCTCATTCCCGTCTCAGCCACAATTTCCCATCTCCATAACCCATTGAAAAGAACTCCAACCCATCATTAACTGGCTCAAGGGAAAGGGACTCCTCATACCCACTAACTCACCATATAACACCCCTATTTTGCCTGTCAAAAAACCTGATGGTTCTTATCATCTAGTCCAAAACCTCTGACCAATTAATGAAGCTGTCATCCCAGTCCACCCAATAGTTCCCCACCCATATACTTTTCTCTCACACATCCTCCCTCACAACACTCATTATTCTGTCCTAGACCTCAAAGATGCCTTCTTTACAATCCCTCTAAACCCTGCCTGTTACAATTTATTTGCCTTTTCCTGGGAAGACCCGGACTCTTCGGCTGCCCAACAACTTACATGGATGGTATTACCTCAGGGGTTTTGTGACAGCCCCCATATCTTTGGCCAAGCCCTAGCCAGGGACCTAATAGGGTGCAATCTAACTCCC
>PVIY010030669.1:0-30710 GCA_004026745.1 Myrmecophaga tridactyla | reverse complement strand
AGTAGAACATATGGAATAAAAATAAATAATAGGGGGAACAAATGTTAAAATAAATTCAGTTTGAAATGCTAGTGGTAAATGAAAGCGAGGGGTCAGGGGTATGGTATGTATAATCTTTTTTTTCTCTATTATTGTTTTATTTCTTTTTCTGTTGTCTTTTTATTTCTTTTTCTAAATCGATGCAAATGTTCTAAGAAATGATGAATATGCAACTATGTGAAAATATTAAGAATTACTGATTGTATATGTGGAATGGAATGATATCTTAATTTTTTTTGTTAATTTTTTTTAATTAATAAAAAAAGTTTAAAAAAACATGTGTGTGCCATGTAATTAAAACTGCCGCTTGTGGGCAAAGTGTAAAATCACCAGCAATTGATTGGTGAGACTTGTAAGTGGCATATTTCACATGGCTGTGAAGATTTGTTATCATATTAGCAGAGATTTAACAGAAAGGGATATAATAAAGAGAGATATGAAATTTGTTTGGAATAGGCAAGCAATTTAAATTGCTACTGCCTAAGCATGACAGTGTGGCCACAGTCTTGATTAAGAAGCCAAATTCTGTGGCCAGACAGTTAGGGATTCAAATCCGGACTCTAAATACTTACTAATGGCTAGACCCTAGTTGAGTTACTTAATTACACTTTACCTCAGTTTCAACATCGGGTGAAAGGGAGTGATAATAGCATTTCATCACGTGATAAGAAATAAACACATGTAGAGACACATAAAGCACAGAATGAGCACTGAGTGAACACTATGTAACTTTAGCCATTATCCTCATTTTCAGAGATCATAAGATCAGTTTCATTCGATTTTGGATAGGAATCAGGTTTTAGATCCATCTTCAATTTTTTCATTAACTTTAGGTAAGTTATTTTGGCTGCTTCTATACTATGACAAGAAATTTAAAAATTTAGTGAGATGAATGCTTTCCTTAGTATTTACTAGAGGGAACCCATTCAGTCATTGCATTAAATCCCACAGCCTAAACAAAATTTAGTTCATCTTCTTGTGGTGAAACATCTGTTTGCAATACAGTAAATCATTTAGAGGTTTCATCAAGGAAACACTGTGTTTCATCGATGAAACATTTTAAGCACAGCTACCATTATTACACAGACAATATACTTTTCCTTTGTTTCAATTTTTCCATCTCTCCAAAGTAATTAGCAACCTTTGTTTTCTTTTGTATTCTTTAGGAAGTTAACTAGACTGATTGAAAAGAAAATTTGCATAAAAATTAATTTTTATATCAGGAGAAGGATATCTCTCAGATGCAAAAAATAATGTGGAAAAGTTTTTTTTTTTTTAAGGAAACAGATTTGCAACATATATGTAGAAAATAGCTTTACTCATTGCCAAAGATTACCCAAGAATATGATTCTATATGTTTCAAGTTAGGATGCGGAAAGATTTCTTAACTAAATAAAATATAAAAATATTTCATGAAAGATGGATTAGATTAGTATGGCAAGTATAACTTGGGCACAACCCAAAAAATGGCCACAATTTTAAAATGCTGGGGCAGGGAGTGGAGGGGGAAGTAATCAGTAGAGAAGGATGTCTGGAGAAACTTCCTTTAGCTGAAAACCTTACATAATCATCAATTAAATTCATGTTATCATTTTTACTTTTCTCAATAGCATTTATTTTTGTGAGGATACCTCATAATGTATTTTCTGAAATACATTATTTTTTTTCCTTTTGTGTTTTCGATTTTTCTCTCTCCAGATCCTTTGCCTTGGCAACCAAATACTATGATTCTAAACAGTTATTCCTGAGCACGCTGCCAAAAAAGCATGGAAACAATTTCAAATACATCTTTTCATAAGAGTAGATTTTATAAATTTAAAATATGCATCATTATCACATTTTAAAACATGCATAAAACACTTTTCTTTTTCTTTTTAAGAACTGGATGTTTTATTTATGTCATATAACTAATCCTCGCAAGAAAATGATCATAAACTATGATCAATAAATACATATCTTTTTGCTTATTGCCATTAATTAACTAATATTTCATTAATATAATTATTATAATGGTGACGGCTTACCATTTAACACTAAATCTCACAGCTACCTCTGAAATGTATTATTTTTTTACTTCCACTTTAAAAATTGATGAGAAAACTGAGTCTCTGAGATGTGAGAAATGACTTGTCCAAAGTCAATTAGCTAATGGGTGGAGAAGTCAGGATTGAAATCCAAGATTTGCTCCAGGCCTGCAAACATTTCCCTGGACCATACTGCCCCAGGCAGATTAAAAACATTTTAAGACAAGCTCCCAGCCTTCAAGGAGCCTATATTTTAGGTGGGGAGACATCAAAAAATAATGGAAAAGTTAAATGATGATACAAAAGATAAATAATAGACTAATAAAAGAACTGAAAAAAAAATCACATTAGCAGTTTTTCTAACTTGAATAGAGTGTCCCCAAAACACATTTGTCCATGAAACCTGTTTTTATGACATACCTATTAAACCAAGTCGTGGCTTTTCAGAGGCATATAATTTGATAAATGCTGGTCTAGTTTATAATAGCGCTAGAACTTTTTATTTAGGGGAGGAAGCTTCAGTGGTCTGTTTGGAAGGGAGGGGAATGATGTCTTAAAAATGAGTGTGGAGGGCGGCTGCCGTGGCTCAGCAGGCAGAGCTCTGACCTGCCGTGCTGGAGGTCTGGAGTTCGATCCCTGGTGCCTCCTGCCCATATGCAAGTTAAAAAAAAAAAATGAGTGTGGAGGGTACACGGGTAGTTCAGTGGTTAGAATGCCCACCTTTCATGCAGGAGACCTGGGTTTGATTCCCGGACCATGCACTCCCACCCAAACAAAACAAAAAAGAGTGAAAATATTTTGTGGTCCAAACCCTAGAAATTCAAATTCACTAAGTCAATGAGCTTTTAGTTTACTGGGTTTGATTTTTTTTTTTTAAACATTCACTGAATGTGCATTGTTGTGCTGTTCTAAGCATGCTCCATTTATTACCACATTTAATCTTTACAACATCCTCATGAGGAAAGCAGTATTAATCAGGATTTCTATTTTACTGAGGAGGGAACTAAGGCTATATGATATCCAACAGCATGAGAAAGAGACCAAAGGGTCGGCAAATGCAACTACCTCAGGCTAAACTTTCTTTTGGAGGCAGCTTCATTTTTAGCAAGAATCCCAGGCAATGAAATAGGGTTTGAGTTAGCCGATAATTCTAGCAGTAAACCAAATCTAGAATAGCGATGCTGAAAATTTTAACGAGCACCAGAATCCCCTGCAGGCTTGTTAATACATAGATTCCTGGGCCCTATGTCCAGAGTCACTGATTCATTATGTCTGAAAGAAGAGGTCTGGGTTGTCTCTGAGAATTTGCTTTTCTAACAAGTTCCCTGTCAAGGCTGCTGCTGCTGTGCTGGTGGCTACAGATTGAGAACCACTGTCTAGGCTAGACTATGGGAAGACTTAAATATTAGAATAAAAGAATTTCAATTTTATCCAGGGAACTATGTGTATGTGTTTTGATTTTCATTTTCTGACTGGACGATAAATGCATTTACATGGTACAAAATTCAGCAGTACAGAAGCATATATGATAAAAGCAAGTCTCCATATTTACCTGTTCCATAGCCCCCAAAGCCATAAATGTTACAAGTTTCTTGTCTATCCTTTCATGCTTAGGAACCAGAGGGAAGCTGGTGCTTAGCATTAAGGTATCAAAAATAAAGTTCACTTATTCTTGTTATTATAACAATGTAGCAGGTAGACTACTGGAATTTACCATCCACAGAACTAACAGCATATACAGATTGAACATCTGGATCCAAAACTTAAGAAAATTAAGGATGTAGGTGGAAGTAAAAAATGAGGAAACTGAGTCAGAGGGACATTAAATAACTTGTCCAACTTCACACAGTAAATGGAACAGCCATTTTTTTTTTTTTTGCACTTTGATTCTGAGGCCCACAAAGAAGAAGGGACTTCACCAGCTCTGCACAATGACTTAGATTTTCTGACACTAGTCCAGGAATCTTTTTATTCAGCTATAATTTATGAAAGAAAGATTGTCAGAAATATCCACTCAGGTTTCTGAGTCTTCACTGTTTTGTCCAAGACTACAAAGCTAAGAAAGAGAAGGCTCAGCATGTGGTCTCCCTTATTGTGGAAGAGACTTAACTCTGCAGCAAAGGGCCCATTACATCAGAGAATATGAAGAGTCATTTATAAAATGCATGAATCAACTCTTACATACTTTGAGAGGCATCATTTTATAATTCAATTAACAGTTTGACTTTCAAGTCTGATAACTTTTCTCAGGTCAATGCATCTGTTGATGGGGAGATAATAAGACATATCAAATAGCACTAATGGAGCCCTTAACTAAATAAGATAATGTATGTAAAGCAATGGTGGCTGGCACAAAACAATATTGTTCATTCTTATTTTCATTGTGCATTCAATTCTTAGAGCTGCTGAAACTCCCGGGCACAAGTTATGGTTCAACAACAAATATAAGCAATTTTACAAATCATTTGGTACGAAAGTCATCAGATCTCTTTCAACTTAGAAAATATTGAGAAATGAATTCTTCTAGGATATTTTAATAGTTTTACTGTAAAATATTACGAAACAAAAGTGAAACATTTAAACAATCTATGTGCAGAGTGAGAATATTTCTGGTCACTGCATCTGGTCTTAACATTTTTGGGATTTCAGTGCCGAGAGTTCTAGGGAGAATGTTTTACAATAAAATTCAAGCTATTCTATCATTTATAAAACACTTCTTTCATATGAGCCAGGGTCCCATTGAACAAGCTTATAATGAAATTTCATCTCTAGGACTTGAACTAAACTTCTGATCTAGCAATTCTGAATTCTCTAAGGTAAACAAAGTTGCTATAAAATATTACTGATTTCATTTTTATTCTGCTCTTTTTATTGGTTTATTCTTTCGATACTTCCCCTGTATTTTCCCTGAGACAATAAATACAAGAAGACAATGGCATTGAAAAATCACTAAAATCAGAGCTTTAGAGATGGGATGCCTAACCTTAATACTACTAAACCAGGAATCAACTTTTCAATTGAATAGGCCCATTGATTTTTTTTTTTTTTTGGCAGGGGTGTGCATGGTCCAGGAATTGAACCTGGGTCTCCCACATAAAAGGCAAGCATTCTACACTGAACCACCTGTGCACCCCCCATTGATTTTTGATAAATTGTTTTCATGCTTTTAAGAGCAAGAGCATTATCAATTAAAAAAAAAAAAGAAAACCAAGTATGTTATTCTGAATAACCTTAATCATTTGCATAAAATATCCATTTTACATTTTGTATTTTCACTCTGAATCAATCAAGGCATTTAGCAGGAAAGTAGGTGCATAAGAGTCCTAGATTCGCAATCAATCATTTCTCCAACATCATTAATGTTTGATATCCTCACCTTCTTACTAAAGAACACCAATAAACCCAGGACCAGATAGGAATCAGAACCAAAAGTAAATTAGAAACCAGTGTTTGTAATTTGAAAAACAAAAAACTTTTACAATTCTGGAGCTGGAACAGGAAAAATATCATAATTGAGATGTGCTACGTACATTTATGAGAAAGAATAAAAGAATGAGATGATTTGGGAAATATAACAATGATAAATTTTATAAAGTGTTATACAGGAAACAAAGCAGGAACAGGGACAGGGTTAGGTTTGCCAGTGCTCGTGTTGGTAGAAGGAACTTCATTCGAAGGCCTTCAAGGAAAGCCTCCCAGTACAGGTGAGGGGTAAATTCAGACTTATAGCCTGGTTTACTCCAAGAGTTGGCCTTGAACAAGCAGCGCTGACATCACCTGGGAGTTGAGACAAATGTAGACCGTCGGGTCCCTCAAGAGTTAGAATGGGTGGCAGTGGCTTTTTGGATTCCTGGGGCCTGCATTTAGGAGGGCAAAATATGCCAGCAAGGCCTGGGAAGTGGTATGCGGGCTGAAGAGTAGAGGCTTAGACCTGTGGTTCCAGAGGACTTCCAGATATTCTATTCCTGAATTACATCCCTACTTCAGGTGTTTCGTTTAACTTCTCTTAAGATGTATACACCGAAATTCCTCAATTGTTTCCCCCTGTGAATTTGAATTCCACCTCACTCACTACCCTGTTCACTCTCTTGTTTGTTAATCTCACTACAGTTGATGCCCAGAATTGGCAGAGTCAGAAACAGCCGGGAAAACCTGGACTTTCACCACCCATTGATTTTGAGGTTACACTTCTGTCTATACCTCTAATACTTCAGTGGCTTTCTGGACAGTTTTGTCATGATATTGTTGACTAGTGAACTTATGGTCAATCGAAGCACTGAAATCCCTCCACTATGTATCCACTAAAGATATTTATTCTGCTTTGTAATGTTTGAGAATTTAATAAAAATGAGCAACTTTCAACATGAAAGATTACTCTCCTGCTTTCTCAGAGTTCATAAATGCTGCAATTATCAGCAACTCACCCTGGTTTTCTGGAATAAGTTTTTTGTCCCAGCAACTGGAATCTGCTGACAGCAAAAGTACTGTGTCTAAACCATTTCCTTTTGAATATAGTAGTATAAAGACTTCCATCAAATCACTATTTGAATATTTCACCTTTGTCCACATTAGTAATTCAACTACCAGGAAGACTGCAAAGGACATGACTAAAAACTGGTGCTAACACAGGAACTAAGACTGACTATAGTTTAGGGCATGTCCAGAGCTGGGCTGCAATGCCTGGCTTGGGCACACGTATCTCCCAAGTTCATCATGGAGTAGAGACAAAACTCCAGAAAAAGCTGAGTTTACCACATGGAAGCATCAAGAGGTCAGCATTCTGGCTGAAAATCACCCATCTACTGGTAAGAGCCAGTTCTCAGGATGACCAACGTCAGAGTTCCACTTCCTACTGAGAAAGAAACTTTTCTTTGTCTATTTTTAGTTTATCAAAGCTCTTTAATTTTGTCCTCAAGAGCTAATTCAATTATTTTATATAAGAAATGTGAACATAAGTTGCAAAATACCAATCATGACCTTAGTAGGGAGAAATGAAGTTAAATTCAGTTTCTCCTGAGCATTGACCTCAAGGAGGAAGATGAGTGCCAAAGAATATAATTAGATAGGAAGACTTTCCAAAAGCATCAGCATGATAAAGAGAATAATTTTTTGCGTTCCCTAAAAGAAAGAAAAATTCTCTCTACTTTCTTCTGGAGAAAATGGAAAACTATAAAGTGTAGACATTAAAATATTAAAAAATGATTGATGCTTTTACTATTTCTCCAAATTCTAAACACTTACACCTAAATTTAGCCAAATGTTCCATGCATTAAAAGTGATGCTTTCCAGATTAGTGGTTGCTTGGGGATTGGGAGTGGGGCGGGAAGTAGGTGAAAAGGGGACATGAGGAAACTTTTGGGAGGGTTATATCCATTCTCCTGACTTTGATGATGATTTCACAGCTGTACACGTCAAACCTTATCAAACTGTAGACTTTAAATATGGGTGGTTTATTGTATATTAAGTATAGCTAATAAATCTGCTTTTAAAAAGTGAGATTTTCCTCTCCCAATTTATCCAAATCTGTTAAATTAAAGATTGATACACCTGAAGTGGGCAAGATTCCTATAACATGACCTTAAATGATTTCAGAATGAAGACAGCCTCTTATTTTCTCACATTTCCTGAATTGTAAATAAAAGTATTTTGGTGAAGCATTAATTATACATATTTCTCATGGAATTGTCAGCCAAATATAATGGTAATATAAAATTAGAAATAAATTGCTCCCAAATAAATGAAGTACATTTTATCTTTAAAAGGCAATGGTGACCCTTTGGCTTTTTAAAATGCTAGCTAAAGCAGGTGCTTTTCTCTCTAACTTCTAAAAATACATTAAATTAAACTTCTATAAATATCAAATGTTACTAACAGTATAATGGTAATGTATACATACTAAAATGCCTTATAAAATCAATTTTATTCCAAAAGAAATATTCAAGTGAAATTTTAGTGCTGATACGCAGTCAAAAACGTCCAATTCAGAGTATCTGGAAAATATTGGTAAGAACACAGTTGAAGGGCTGAGCAGTTACTTTGTTTGTAAAAGATCAATGGTTAAGTATTTCTCATGAAATGATATAGTTAAGGTCAATGCAATGTTCTAGTATAAAATTAAACATAAGATATATAGTATATGAATACATAAGTAAATAAAATATGGTCTAAAATAAGTTTCTATATGAACAAGATTCTTGTTATCTTTTGAAGAAAATGTTTTAAGGTAGAAAAACAATATAGCTTTTCCTTTCTGGCTTTAGAAATGCCGAGTGGTATGAAATATTGGCACTTACTTTCCAATCGTATTGGGTAGCATTGTAAGTTGATTGTCATCTACTTTTAGAGTAGTTAGTTTTTTCAACAGTCCTAAAACAGAGAAGAAGGTTTATTATTACATAAGAACAAATTTATGACAGGATATGAGATACAAAAAAAAATTAAAGGAATCACTTGTGATGAATGTATCGCACTCTGCTGTACTTTGCTTATATAAACCTATAAACTGATTCAAAGTCTGGTTATCGTTATGAACTTCCAGTTGCAAAATGTTCACTTACATCAATGGTTGCTCTAGATGCAGACAAGTAAAGAAAACATAGGGCTCTTTTGTAGAAACTTGAATTGGCATTAGTTTTCCTACATTTCCCTTTTCTGTTGTGTAGCGAATAGACCAGTTGAAATCTTTCAAGCCAGCTGTGATTTAATATTTAATTAACTCCTAAGCACTAATAACAAACATTCCTGTTGTGATGCAAATTGAAAGCAAATCTGAATTAAGTCTAATAATCAACGAATGAATGCTGAGGTACTGCAGTACAGGGGTTATAATTACAGACTTGGAAAATTATAACATATGACTTCATACTCATTTTGGTACCATAAATCCTTGACTTGGATCAGCATAAACACAAAAACTTGCAATTTTTAATATACCAAGTAGAACTGGCCAAGAATTGAAGTTACAACTATTTATCCATCACTGGCTGATCTATGCCCTCTCTACTCTTATTGGTTCCTTCTCTCAGGTTTTTAATGAGCAATAGCCACAGAGTAATTCCTTAACAGTTGTATTTAGCATAATTGACTGCCTTATCAGCCATAACATAACCTATGGTAACAAGATGGCCAAAATCTAAGGACAAATAATTGACTTTTGAATACAATTCCCTTTTCTTAATTTTTGTTTTATATCTGAACCTACGAATGTTTGCTATAGACTACCATGTTCTACAGAAAACTTGGTCTGATGCATACAGTCAGTTCCATGATAAAATGCATTTGGAAAATGCCAAAATAAACAAAACTAAAAGGTTTCTTTAATGCAGGTTTCTAGGAGCTTTGAACATACTAATATTGCGATATGATTCTCCAAATTCATTTGTGGAATTCCTGTGCGTGTGAAACCACATGTGCACAGAGTGTCTGGTGAAGCTAATGTTTTCTGAATATGCTTTGAGAAATACTACTATAGATTATGCCACCCTCTCCCCTGACTCATGTTTTGGAGATTCCTTAAAGTCATAGAGTAGGTCACACAAAGTTTAAAATAAAGTAGTCATTGTATTGTATGCTTGGTTATGTATTCTTCAAAACCACACAGAATCTCCATTGCAGTGGAGAGAATTGTTATCACTATTAGACTGGTGTGAGTAAGTACCTATAATATTTAGAGCTAATACATGCTTGTGCCCCAGATACACTGCAGAAAACAGCAGCATCTGGGAAAGAGGACAATCAGATTTCAGCAATTTATCTCTTAAGTCTGTACACCTACGGCCATATTCATCTATGTTCAAAGGCTGATTGAATCATTTTAGCTTCTCTAGCATGCATGTTAAAATATCAACCTTGGAAATAAGAAAGAAAATCTGAATTTGCTCTCCAATTGTGGGGAAATAAAAAGGGAATTGCGAATCACAGCTACATGTTTTATGATTTGGTCGTCCTGATCAGACTATTGGCCCTGCCCCCTGGAGAGGTAGAAAAAGGTGGGCAGTCTCACATCACTTGACTGGGTCACAGCAGGTTTGGGCTGTGCCACAGATGGCTGAGCAAATACATGAAGCTGGCTCACAGCCCACTCTTTAAGAGGATCAGGTCCCAAGTCTGAAGTAGCAGTTAGAAAACACGAGACAGGTTAGAGATGGAGGCTAAAAGATTGCAGCAGAATTTTCTGAGGAACAGAGTAGTGAGTCTGACAACTGACAGAAACTTCTATAGCTTCAAAAGTTAAATCAAGTTGGACTTTTCTGTTCAGCTCCACATCTATGGATTTAAAAGAACCTCACTCATTTGTGATGTGGCTACTTTACCACTTCATATATTCCATTGAAAGGAATAGTCTTTGGTCAGATTCAGGAGTTCTTTAGGAATCTGCTTGTCCCTGGAGTGGAATTAAGCCACCAGCCTCACCCTCATTGCTCATACCTTCCACTGAAAAATAATTTACTGAATTTTTATATCATATCTACTCTGACTTTCTTTTTCTACCCACAGGAATTAAAGGGATTTGATTCTATTTCACCTCTCTATTTGTGCACTTTTCCAATTTTCCACCCCTTCATTGAATACTCTCAACTAAGAAATAATGGAAAGAAAGAAAAAGGAAAATTTTTTACTATGATTTTAGCTCCCTGTATATAAATAAAAGCATTGATTTATTAAATATTAATATATTATTAAAACAGCTAATATTTACATGGCATTTATACAGATAGATAATTTTGAAAGCTAAATAATTGTGCATTCACAAATCTAAGAAAATACTAATAATTATATTACTATAATAACTAACATTGATTGAGTGCTACATGCCAGGAACCATGCTAAGCAATTACCTAAATTGGATCATTTATTTTCTCAAACCATCCCATGATACAGGCACTTTCAGTACTCCATTTAAGAGACGAGGAAACTGAGGCACAGAGAGATTAGGAAACTTGTCTAAGGTCACACATTAGTAAGGTTTAAGAGCCAGAATCTGAGTACAACACCTATGTCTTTAACCAATAAGTAAATAAGATAAGTTATTTGAGAATGTAAATATGTGTATATATATATGTATATTTCCCTTATTGAATCTCTCTGCTATTGAAAGATACTGATCTTTAAAACTCTCTGTCTAGAAGAAGAGAAAAAGTATCCCTGGCATTTTTCCTGGAACCAGTACAAGGAAAGGCTTGATGGCACTGAGTACATCACTCCATTCAAATGCCCCACAGCTGCAGAAAAAAGAAACTGGGCATGAAGGAAGTAAAGATTTTATTTTAGTTGCTATTTCCCTTTATTAATACACAATATATTCCTTATCTTTTATTCTTTTAAATATTGGTAGTGCAACAGACAATCAATGCTCAAAAGAGGAAGACAAGATTCAATTTCCCAACCTGTAAGCATATGATGAATTATTTTAGGACCTCAGAATAGAGCTTTTAGTCCTCTATCTCAGATATTCCTCTTGACTAAGAAGGGAATTATCTGAAGAAAGTCAACATTCTACATCATTAATCAGTGACTCTGGCAACTCTGCAGATATACAAGATGCAATTTTCCCTAAGAGATCAGTAAGCTACCACAATTGTTCTGAGGAGCGCGTTACTATCACGGTTCTACGTATTTTATTACCAGAACCATTCAGATATTAGCTGAAGATCTTAAATATAATACCAGCTGTCTATCCTAGTCTGTTTAAACCAGCCAAATATCCAGTCTGACATTCTTTATTATCTATACATGCTGTCTGCCCTAGACCAGAAGGCTAATTTCCTAGTCTGCTTTCTTAAAGGAAGATATTTTAAGCAAATGTTTACATCATACTGCTTAATTTTCCATCTCCTCTTTTAAATCAAACTTTCTATGTTTTACTTTTTAAAAGATATATCTCATAACCAGAATATAGCTGAATTTAAAAATATCCAAGACCCAGCAGGCCATACTCCAATAGATTTCAACATCTCAGAGTCATTTACTGAACAGTGTTTTGTCCTTTTGGCCTAATGGAGTGGCAGCCTCAACCATTCTAAGTGCTTGCACAGCTGCCAAGCTCTTGCTGAACACTGGAGTGGAATGAAGGTTCCATCCTCTTCAAGCTTAGGGATGGCAACTAGGCTCTCCAAAAACATCAGGATAGAGGCTCCATCTTCTTGCAGCATTTGGGTAGTGGCCAGACTTGGCAATACTCAGGGCACAGGCTCCACCCTCTCAGGAAAATTAGGTGGTGGCCAGAATCTCCACAATCATCTGGGCATAGGCTCAATAAGCTCAGAACTTTGGGGTATTAGCATTCTTCCTGAACAACAGGGGTGGTAGGGGCCTGCCCTGTCCAAGCACCTGGGCAGACTCATCCTTTACACACTCACAGTGGGCCCACTTTCTTGGCCTGAGAAGATGTCTTCACCCCAGATCTCAATTTCCACGGTTCTATCTTTGAAGTTATTTTTTCCTTCAATTTGTCCCTTTCCTATCTCTTTTAGTCTAACCTTACAGTGGTTCCATTCATACAGAACTTGGTAAAAGCTTATTGGTTTTGTATGTACTACACAGGTAGCACTTTCAAGAGATCCTTTTCGGATAACTGTATCTCCAAACCTGACTTGCACAAAATGGTTAACTGGATACATGTTCAGTTAAACCCTCACATAGAGCACTATTCTCTGGGGACTTACTTTCCAGAGAAAGTGACTCACTTTTCAAAATTTTCCAAACCATGAATTTCTTGCTTTCTTGTGCTGAAGGGTTCAGTTCTCAGCTTATCCCTTTCCGCTCACATTTTACTATAAACTTCAAGTAGAAACCAGGCTGCACTTTCAACATTTAGCCTAGAAATCTCCTGAGTAAATATCCAAGTTCATCCCTCTCAAATTCTGTCTTCCACCTGTCATCAGAACTCAGTTTTGCCAAGTGATCTGCCACTTTGAACAAGGGTCATCTTCCTCCAGTTTCCAATGACATTCATTATTTTTCTTCTAAGTCCTCATCAGAATTACCTTTAGCATCCATCGTTCTACCAACAGCATCTTCAAAGCAATCTGGACTCTTTCTATCTAGCACCTTACAATTCTTCCAGCTTCTCCCCATTACCAAATTCCAAAGTTGTTTCCACATTTTCTGGTATTTGAAATAGCAATACTGCTCTCCTGGTGCCAATAGTGGGCTTTAAGTTTCTGTTTTAGTTTCCAAGTCTGCTTTAGCAAAAATGACATGAAATGGGTTGGCTTAAGCAATGGGAATTTAGTAGTTTACAGTTTTGAGGCCAGGAAAATGTCCAACTCAAAGTATCATCAAGGCCATGCTTTCTTCCCAAAGATTGGCTGCTCAGCAATCCTTGGTTTCTTTGCCACATGGTAAAGTACATGGCAGTGTCTCCTGCTCTTTCCCTTCTCTTCCAGGTTGATTTTAGCTTCTAGCTTCCATAACTTTCTCTCTCTATGTATCTGTATTCATTCCATTTGTAAAGTACTCCATTAATAGGATTAAGATGCATCCTCAATGAGGAGGGTCATACCTTAATTGAAGTAGCCTCATCAAAAGTTCTTACAATGGGTTCACACCCAAAAGAATCGATTAATTTTAAAAACATGTTTTTTTGTGGGTACATACAGTTCCAAACCATACTGGATTCCATTTCTATTTAAGGAGATACATTTAAATTATTAACATGTATATTTATAAATTCTAAAGTTATTTAGTATTTCTAGCCTTGTCCTGAATGGCACAAGCACCTTAGAACTCTTTAACACTCTCCTAAAAACTCTCTTCTATGCTTTTTTAAATATTAAAAAGTTATTCTTTTATATCACTAGTTCTTCAGATCTACCAACTTAATTTGCAAAATCAGTTGCTCACCATTCCTATTTGTTTGAGGTTTTGGTTGTCATAACAGCATTAGTTTTTCTTTGAAATTATTGTTTGCAAGGTCATTTGCGAGAACAATTTGTTTTTCCCTTATTTATGCGTATCCCTCCCTGTCCAGAAGTTCTCTGGTTACTTCCACCAAATCTTCATGTTTCTATAGTTCAGAACCAGGCTTCATATTAGCAACTTGACGCTCTCATCTCCTGTGGACATTGCATGTCCAGTCCAAACTAGCTTGTGATTTGCCATAGTTTTCAGCAGTGAATCCATATGTGTTCTGTCCTTCTGCCCTAGCTCCATTACTAGTTGTAGGTTTTTATCAGTCACTCTTCACAGAAAAGGGCTTCTTGCCTTGATTGCCTATAAGCACTGATTCAAATGTTATGCTTAAGATCCTTTGCTTTTTATTTCCCTGCAGGACCTGAACTTGTGGCTGATGCTGCTGTTTGTGGTACAGAGCCTATTAGATCTGGACTTATCATGGTTTTTCCATGCTATCTCTGGCTCAGGTAGATGTTTATCCTTCTTAAGCAAGGCTAATTTTTTTTTTTCACTTTCTAAACGTTTAAGGAAAACCTAACATATACAAGGCACAGCTCTAGGCACTTAGGAAGCATCTATGAACAAAAATATATTCTTTGAATACATACAGTGTTTCTAACTTCACTATGCACTTGGAGTGTTGTGGAGTAGTGATTGTGTAGGGTGCAAGGTTATGTATTAAGTCACTCTGCCATCGCGAACAGAGGATGCTCTTTTTAACCAATATACTTCATTAGCTGTCACCACACATACACACACACAAACATAATATTTCTAAACTTACCTGATTACAAGTCTCACCTAGAATGTTTAACAAAAATACAGATCAGAGGGTATATCACAGACTTTTAGAATCAGGATTTTCAGAGAAAAGACCTGGACATGTAGAAGTATTTGATAAAACTCTCAGGTGAGCCTTAAGATGAGGCAGGGGCCCCGCCTCCCTGGGAGTGCAGCGCACTGCGCAGGCGCAATGGCGCTCCTCCGTGGGATCGCGGGGCCTCAAACAAACAAACAAACAAACAAACAAAAAGATGAGGCAGGTTGGAGAAATACTGTTATATAAGATTATATAAATCAGAAAGCCAGCAAATTTAGACAGAAAGAAAAGCTAGACTATTTGCTAAAGCTGGTGTTCTCTTTCAGCCTGCAAGTATGCTGAAAATGGAAACTATAAAATATTGAAAAAAATGTGGGAAACTGCATTGCCTTCTAGGCTCTCTTCAGTCAGACTTAGGCTTTGACTTAATTTTTAGAAGTATTAAGTTCCAGAACATATGACATATCTATTTCAAAGTGCGTGTTAAATCCACAGTTAAATAATTTGAAGAATGCCTTCCTAGCTGAGTCTTTTCATAAATAATAATAGTAAGACACCTATACAAAAAGAAAGATTTCCTCCTTATTTAAATTGAAATATTCCTTCATTATTTTACTCATTTTATATTTACTTTATAAATTAAAAAATGTGTTGATTGCTTGCTATATACTAACAAATTATCTGCCTTCATGAATTTTAACATCATATTAAAGAAATATCCTATTTTAAGAACAAAACTAGATGCCATTTAATATTTATGATACATTTTTACATGTTATTTCTAAAGTAAAGCAATGTTACAACATTATAAGTAGAATATAGCAACATTTTAGGGACAGAAGCTACTATAACTCAATGGTATTAAAAGAATCCATATATAGTTGTCAAATTACTTTAATTCAAAGATATACACTCTTCACAGTAACATTTTACAACTTAGGAGGCCTAAAAATTTTTAAATATATTAATTTAACAGGATCGATCTAATAAGAGAGTCTTCCTGAATTTGACAGCTAGAGATAATATTTCTTTACAATTTATTTGTAAAATGCAATTTTATGATTTTGAATGGTGAATTTGCTAGCTTACTAACGTCAGGCTTACAATGTATTCCCCACATTTATAGATAAACTATACCAGTGAAAAAGAAAAAGTGTATTTGATGAAAGCATTCATGAGAAAAGACTATGTTCTCACCTATAGAGTCAGGCAACTGCTGCAACATATTGGATGACAGTAAGAGGTCTTCTAGGGCTTCACATCCAGAAACTTCCATGTCAACCGTTTCTATTCTGTTTTTTGACATATCCAGGTATACCAACATCTTTAACTTCCCTATAGACTTGATAACATTGCATAAACTCAGGATTAGTTGAGAAACTTTCACAATAATAAAATTATAAAAATCAGAACACTGTAAAATTAATTTTAAAAACAACTACAACAGTAACAAGTGTTGTCAAGGATGTGGAGAAATTGGAAGCCTTGTGCAATGCTGATACGAATGTGAAATGGTGTGGCCACTTTAGAGAATAGTTTGGCAATTCCTTGAAAGGTTAAACATAGAGTTATCATGACCCAGAGATTTCTAGAGGTATTCTTAAGAGAATGAAAACCTATATCCACTTAAAAACTTACACATATGTTCACAGCAGTATTATTCATAATAGTCAAAAAGTGGAAACAACCCAAATGTCCATCAACTGATGAATGGATAAATATAATGTGGTACATCCATATGATGGAATATTTTTCAGCCACCAAAATAAATAAAGCACTGATACTCACTACAGCACGGACTAACCTTGAAAATATACAAAATGAACAAAACCAGACACAAAATGCCACATATTGTATGATTCCATTTACATGGAATGTCTAGAACAGCAAATTTATAGGTAGAAAGTAGACAAGGATATCCATGAGCTGAGGGGAGGTGAGCTGACAGGTTATAGTTTCTTTTAGGGGTGATAAAAATGTTCTAAAATCAGATTGCAATGATGTCTGCACAACTTTGTGAGTATATTAAAAACCACTTAAGTGTATACTTTATCATGGTGTATGAATTCTATCTCAAAACTGTTGAAAGAAAGCACAAATATAATCTCACAGTTGCCTCTGAATAAAAAAAGAGACAACCAAAGTTGCCGCTGAAACAATGTATGTGGACATGTTAATCCTTACAATTTCAAATGCATAAGAAAGGTTTTAAATTGTGGTCTGGACTTAATCCTACAAAGCAGATCCAACGTGTTGTCTAGTCAATGGTCCTTTTTGAGGCTCTTCTATGCACCAAGCCCTGGTTATATATTGGAGAACAGTATAAATAAAACAAAGTCTTTATCCTTAAGTAGCTCAGAGGAGCAAAAGAAAATGTTATGTTAAAAAAAAATACAATATCCTGTGATACATGCAATGCAGGGGATGCTACCAAAGCTACAAATTGCCTGGAAAACACTGCCTGTCAAGAAGAGCAGAACCTGTAACTGAATAAAGAACTGCATGCACACTCACAGAGAAGTGTGAAAAAGCATGACGTGTGAGGAAGATTGGAAAATCCAATCTGACTAAAAACAGTGATTTAATTGGGATTATAGGAAGAGACCAGCTGTTTAAAGGCCTTACATGTCATGCAAGGATATGTAAATTTATCATTAAGTCAAGGAAAGCTTGGAGGCTTTTTGGATGGGGAGATGATGTATTGAGATCTGTGCTTTGAAAAAAAAAAAAGCCTCAGGGAACTGGACAAGTTGGAGTCAGCGACTCTAGTTAGGAAGTTTTTGAAGCGATTTAGCTAAGAGATGAAAGGGACCTGAGTTCAGGAAGAAGGCATGACGATGAAGAAGAGATGGATTCAAGAGAAATTTAGCAGTGGGGTGGTTGGATAAGTGGCTGATCTCTGAGGACAGGGGACGAATCAAGTTAGATTTTGGGCAAGGAAGGAAGAGTGATCACTTAGTTGGGACATAGACTACAGGAGTTAGAAAAGGGTGAAAGTCCTCATTTTCCTTTTCTTTAGGGCATGTTTTGCAAATAATTGTCCTCCACATATCTAGTGCTCAAGGGTTTATATGTTTGTCTGGTCTACTTGTTTACACCTTATTATATTGTCTCTACTTGTTTGACCATCTCTAAATTGATTATAAATGAACAAGTAAATGTATGCAACACATCTATTTATTACACACACATACTTGGCACTGTGCTAAGCACTCTACATACAGTTTTTGTTTTATTTAACATTTCCTTTTGTTGCCACTTAAAATCAGTTCTGCAGATCAGCAGTCTTGGCATCACATGGGAGCTTAGACCCACTGAAACAGAACCTGCATTTTAACACACATTAAAGCTTAGGAGTTTGGGTTTCCTGGGAGACAGGGTGAAGGCAGATATTTATCAGAGTGCTCACGGGATCAACATATGTGGAAAGGAACAGATGGGGAGGGAAGAGGCAGGACTGGGCAGACAAAGTAATTGGGTGATGGTGAAGCCCTGCTTCAATTGGCCACTGAGGCAGGCTGCCCTGGGACAATGAGGGTATGATCCTGGGTGACGTCTTCGGCTGAGTAATTCTTAAAGAGGGTGGAAAGCTGCAATCAGCATTCCCAGAAGCTGGGAGAATGGAGTAAGTACTTCCTTCCTAAAGGAGGTCACATGAGAAAGTCCATTCCAGGTAACATTTCAAGGTCATCCGACTAATAAAGGGTGGAACTGAAATTCAAACTCACTTTTATCAGATTACAAAGCCCCCTTGACCTAAGTATTAGTTTATGGCTCCCAACCCCCTAATAAACCCCACACACATCTCTAGCCCTGCTCTGTCATCTCTCTAGTTGGGCAGAGGGCACGGGTACAGCTTGCAGTAGCTGAACAGTTGCCAGGCTAGGAACAGAATATTTAAGGTGAGTCAGGTCAGAGTGCTGAGTGTCTCCCCGTACTTAGAGCTATATTACTTAGAAAATATAGTCACTTTACTTATAGTTTTCTGGCCCAAAGGATTGTTATGTTACCTTGGCTTACACTTGTTTTCTGGTGAGCAATAAAAGAATTGATATATGTGTTTATGTACGTGTGTGTGTGTGTGTGTGTGTGTGTGTGTGTGTGCGTGTATGTGATTCCCTTTATCAGGAGAAATTTCTTTCCTCCTTGAAGTTTTCTTCACTGCTATCTGCAGGGTAACTGAGTATTTTGGTGTGCAGTTTATAATCATTCTTTTTGGAAGCAAAATGACAGTTCGGTATTTACTTTTTAGTCTTTCTAAACATTCATTTTCAAACAACTAATACAGGTAATAGTAGTCTGGACTGGCAGAGGCTTCTTGAGATCCAATGTCTCAAGAGTCCTGCATGATATCAAATATGGCCCCAACATTTGGGGGCATACAGAAGTATGTAGGTGAGCAGTGGAAAGTAACTGAAAGGAGCAGAAAGTATAACAAGAAAAAGAAGATGCTGGGTTTGTTTTAAAATATGGATTCAATGCACAGTTGATTATCCTTAGAGTGATGGTATAGCTTGGCTATAAGATAGAGTTATATAGAATGATAATTTTTTGATCATTATCTATTTGCCTTGCTGATTTATGAAAAACAAAACAGAAGAGGAAATGATATCCCAGGCTTCCAAAAGTATTCAAACATTTATTAATTAACCTGTTATGATAAATGAAATAAGAAAAAAAGTGGGCTTACTTTTTCCTGTGTCTTATGAAACTAAATTCATAGGATTAATTAGACTGTGAAACAGATATGGGCTGCAAATTGCATCCAAAATTAGCCTTCCAAAGTCCTGTGTTTCTATGTAATTGCAAAACAACTTTTGCCAGCACTAATATTCAGAAAGCCATAGCTATTTAAGGCAGGTAGGCATGAGGTATTCCCATGTGAGGTATAGCAAAATATGAAATTCAAGTGTACTAACTAAAGTAAGACATCTGTTTAAAGCCAGTAGTATATATGAAAAATATATTTTCAAAACAGACAAATTAGGCAGCATTAGCTGTTTTGTAGAAGATTTTGTCACCCCCTTTCCACTTAAATATTAAGTCTCATTAAAGTATTTGACATGTGAGTTGATTTGCAAGGTTGGATTTTGTGAACAGAAACATTATGAAAAATAAGATGAACCTAATTCTCCTTCTTGCCTTCTATGAGTTCTACAGAGACAGAATTTTGGAGCATCAGAGTGAACAGAAGTCTCTGGAGCTGGTTTGAATGACAGCTTCACCATTTATTGGCTGTTTTATTGGGGGCAAGTTACTTACTTTTCCTATGTTCCAGTTTCCTCATCTATAAAATGGAGAAAGGAATAGAACCTATTTCATGTGGCCATCACAGGGAGTAAATGAGTTTATATTTATAAAGCTCCTAGGTCATGTCTGATACATGATACAAGTTATGTGTTTTAAACAAATAAATATGTTGAATAGCGAATATAAACTTTTTCAACTAGTCATAACAGTCTGATTCCCCAAGCTCTTTATTGCATCCATAGTAAATTCATGGTCCTGGTGCAAGCCTTTATCAATCTCTGCACAGGCAACTGATGAGTCTTTACCTGGGTATGGAGATATCTTGAAAAATAGCACAAATCAGATTGTATTATGTGCAGCAGAAACTGAATCTGTCTCATCTACTATTTGTGATTTCCTCAAATGCAAGGTCATTGTATATATTATCTTTGTAACTCTGACACCCAGTATAGTTCCTGATTCACAGAGATGTACTGGTAAATGTTTTTTAAATAAATCAATGAATAGGAGATGTGCGAGCTTTTCTGTTTTGTGTCTGCACTGAGAATAGAAATGTATCATTTTGATGAGAGAAGGAAGCATTTATTTTTCCCTTATCATTTCCCAGAATTTTTTTTCTTTTATGCAGTCTCATGCTTGTTCAAAGAGAGAATAAGCTGCTTCTTCCTGTTGCTTTGCAATCATTTTAAGACATTTTTAATGTCAATTCAAAAGTGCGATTAAATTGGCTTTAGAAGCAGACATCATAGCTTCTATGTTTGCTGAAGAATTATTACATTGCCAACTGCTCTGGCTACTCAGCTCAATGCAAGGGGATTGGTATTGGCCATACCAACTGGACTCTTGAGGTTACTGTGTGTGTCTGTGTGTCTGTGTGTATATGCATATGCTTATTAGGGTACAGGTATCATGGGATGTAAGGGACAGTGCTTTAGATAAGCTATTCTTTCACTGGAAAGGAAAAGCACAGTAGTCACACTCAATGAGTTGACTGATAAATCCAGTCCTCAGGAGATATTACTGGACTGCCCTTTAGTTTAGGTAAGAATTTGCCTCTAGTTTAACTTTCTCTTTTAAATACTTTGTGGTCTTTGCCATTTTCAAAACTTCAACTGGATTTTTTTGAAATCTCCTGATCTTAGAGTGTAATTTTTATTTTATGGAAGAACTCCAACAATATGAACGGAAGACATTATCTACTTACCTTTAAGAGGAAAGCTGATTTTACAAAACTAATACTTTATTATTCATGGAATTAATTTTTAAAAATATAACATGAATTTTTCAGCCTTTATAAAATGGCAAACATGAAAAGACAAATATACTCCTAAGAGAACAAGAAAAATCTTTCATACAACTTTACACATCTATACACTCACAAAAGATATGAAATACTCAAAAAACAAATCAGTGAAAAACACCTGGTGACTGAATACTCTTAACAAATGTCATTTTTGTTTTAACTGTAAACATTGATATTAAAGATTATTATTAATTACAATCAATATATAATATAAGTATTTTGCATGACACAATAAAAACTTGAACTAATAAAGATATGGCATAATAAAAACTTACATACCCCAGGTAGCACTTGAAGTGCATTATTATCCATCCACAACTCCCTTAGATTTTGAATTTGATCCAGAACTTCAGGCTGAGAGAAAGGGAGAGAGAAAGAGACAGGAAAAGAAAGCCTAATTAATTTGTAATTTCTATCACAAATATAAGATGGGATTTCTCAGATATTGAGCAGAAGATAAATCTAGTATTAATCCTCTAAGAAACAGTTTAACAGACAACCAGCAAAACTGGTAGTTCTGGGAGGAAGCCAGCCTAGAATGGATCTTAAATCAATCAGAAACAATTATAATAAAAGTTGAGATCTGTTACCCAGTTACTCAGATTATTAAGAGTACTTCAGAGACATACAGGACTACTTTGGAGATAAGTTTTTGCTGCTGTTAGCCTGTGATTGCAATGGAACATGGAAGAAATTTCGGGAGAAGTTTCATTTAATACAGGAACAAAACCCTAAATTTAAAGAACTAGCACTCTGCTTTGGAATCAGATGCATGTGTGAATAAGTGTGGGGAGTTTATTTTTGTGTAGGAAAATATTCCCACTGTCATTTAGAACATAGGGTATAGGCAATAAACTGTTCTGCCTGTATGTTAGACTGGACAAAGGTGAAAAACATAAATCAAGTGCAGGAAGCAAGCCTGACATGCAGAAGCTGTGCGCCAGAGGGCTGGTTAGCAAAAAGCAGGCCAGATGGAAAACATGAGTCATGTGGGGAAGTTTTTCAGAAGCCTCAGCATTATGCAGATTTTATGGAGAATAGTGAAAATTGCACACTGTAAGGTTCAAAAACCTTACATACGTATGTAATAGGACAGAGAGTGATGTAAAACTTGTGCTGATGTGCGATATGCAGGATAGACTAGATTATGCTGTTGTAACAACTAAATCCTGCAATTGCAGTGGCCTATCACAACAAAGATTTACTTTTTGTTGGAGAAGCCATATTGCCAACATGGCTGCCGTGGCTGATGCAAGGCAACACAAAATGGCTGACCCGAAATCTGCCCTCCGCCCTAGCAACAACGGTGACCAATCCCAGAAATCTGCCCTCCACCCTAGCAACAGCAGTGACCAATCCCAGCCCGACACGTGTCCCTGCATGCTCCCAGCCTATATAAGCCTGTGCACTTCCTCAATTAAACAGACGCCTTCCACTCAGCTCTGAGGGTTGTCTCCTGAGTCATGTGCTGTGCGCTGTGTGTCTGTGTGACTGACTCAGTAGGGCCACTTATCCCCAGCCATCAGCTACCCCACACTTTTCATTTCCACTGCATGTCCAGTGTGGGTCTCTCCTCCACGGTCTTCTGATACTACCATCTCAAAATTTCCTCAAGCACCAAAGCAGGGGAAGACAGAGTGTGGAAAACTTGTCTCTGCTCTTACAGGTCTAGGGCTGGTAGTGACCCATGTTACTTCTGCTTTTACTTCATTGTCTAGAGCTGTTTACATAGCCCCAGCCTAAGCTGAAGGACCGCTGGGAAATGGAGGAGGACTTCCTGGAATGTTTGGTGAACGCTTTCACCTCTGCCACATAGTAACACTGCATGAACAAAAGAATTACATGAATGAATATACAGCACGTGTATAATTTATTCATCCTTCACCCAATAAGAACGTATTAAACATATTCTAAGCACCAGGCATTGCACTAGAATCATATTATATGGTGCCTGCCCGCAAGAAACTTATGGTCTAATTCTAGAGCAAACAAAGAGTAAACACATGAAATGATGGGAATATAAAGGAGGGCAACCTATCTGCTTTAGGAATGAGGGGGAGTCAGTAAAGGAATTGTAAATCTGAAAAGAGAAGCAACTAGTAAGTAAAGAGGAGAGGAAGTTTCAATTTAATTAGGAATGGAGTGATGAGAAATAACATGATGAGTGAGCGGAAACTACAGGCAGTTTGCTTTACTGGAGGGTTCAGTTTAAGACAGAGTGAGTAGTAGGAAATGATACAAACAAAGGGGTGCGAGAGGGGTGCACTGGAGGGCCTTCTGTCTTGCTAAGGACTTTATTGTATTGGTGAAGAGGCATCATTAAAAGATTTTTGATAGGTCATGACCAGACACATTGAAAACAGGAAAACCCTAGTAAGGAAAGTGACAGGGATAAAGAGAAGATATTTTATTCAGGAACTATTTAGATGATAAAATCAGTAGGACTTGATGGCTAGAATGGGGATAAGGGAGTAGATCATGCATGAGTTCCCCAGAAAGAGGTGATGCCACCAATGGAGATACAGAATACTGGGGTGAAGAAGATATATAGGGGAGACAAAATTAAGCTGCAATCATGATTAGCTTTAGGTTCCTATAAGTCATAGGTGGAGATGTTTAGAAATCAGTTGACTACTGAAATCTGAAGGTTAGGGAAGAAGTATGAGCTGGGGATACAAACTCAGAGATTTTGTAGACATGTAGAGCTTCCCATAGAGAATATGAAAGGAACCAGAAGTGCAATTGACTGAGGAAGGAACCCTTGGGAATGCCAACACTTAATGGCTGAAAACAGGAAGAACAATCTACAGGTAAAGCAAAAAAAAGAATGGAGTCTAGGAGAGTAGGAGTTAATAAAACCTAAAGAATAGAGCTGTGTTAAGAATAAGGAAGCAAACAAGAATAACATACACAGGAGACAGGCCCAGTGAAATAAAGAACTGAGAATGCCCACTCAGTTTTGAAAATAGTAGGTCACTGTTAGCTTTGGTGATAGCCATATCAGGTGGTAATTACATTACAGCTACACTGAAGAGGAGATAGGAAGCAAAAAAATAAGGCCATTACAGGTAGATTATTCTTTGTACAGTTTGGATGAGAAGAAGTTGGGACAAGCTCAGGGGCTGGGAAGAAGCTGAGGGTCTGTGGGAAAAGAAAGCTGGTAAGAAGAAACTAACAAATAGGGACAGATTAAGGTGAGATAAAATGGTATAAATATAATGGACCAAATTCTAAAAGGAGACAAAGGAAATGTTACTAATAACACAGAGGAGGGGGTGTGTTAAATTCATAGGTAAGAGTTTAGGTATGGATGTGGGAGCAGCGTTAGAAGTTGGGGAGGAGCATGCCTGAACTCAAACTCTCTTGATGAAGTAGGAAACAAGGTAATTTGTTGAGCAAGAAGAGGCAAAAGGAATTTGTATCCACAGGGCACTTGGGAAGAGCGGTACCTATTCGAACAGTTTGAGAGGAATCAAAGAGGGATTAAAAACAATCAAAAGAGCTCAATCAATGACAGTTTAATAAATTACATATTACAAAAATTATATATATATTAGTTATATATAATAATAAATGAAATTAAATTTTATTCTAGGCTAGATGGAGCATTGAAAATAGAAGAAACTAGAGACTTCAGGTTTCTGCTAAGTCAAAGAGAAACATAGTAGTAATGAGGGACTGAGAAAGCTAGAAGAATAGAAAGTTGGAATGAGAGCAGAGAATTTAGGGTTTTAAGATTCTGAAGTAGAGCAGTTCCAGACAATGACAAAATTCAGGTTGCAACCCTGGGTAAAGTTAATTAAGGTATAAAGTATGAAATCTTGGGGTGTGGGTGGAAGAAGCTGTAGGAACATAAGACCTTGCACAGTCTATAAGGATCTGAACAGTCTCTAACACACTGCATAACTTGCTCTCTTGGCCAGGTCAGATCAAGTGACAGATAAAGCTGACTATATCTGTAGAATATCTCTATTGATAGATTCTACTGGGATCCTTGATTTCTATGACTACCTGACTAGCTAAGAGCTAACTAATGCTAATCTACATTTCTACTTGATTTCAAAAGATCTCATTTAATCTACATAATAAAATAAAAAGGTAGGGATATTCCTGCTTTATGGATGAATAATCTGATAATTATTTCCTAGGGAAAAGAGAATAATTTGATGTGAGCTGCATAACCACAACTGGGATTGCTACCCAGGTCTTCCAGCTCCAAAGATGACACCATATTATAGTTTAAAATTGAAATTCTGGAATAACAAAAGAGCTGGTGATTATAAATACCGAGTAATTAAAGGAAAGCATGTTGGATTTCTACAAAAAAGGTAATGTTTTCATTACTGGATATTATAATAAAATGTACTATAGAGGAAACATTAAAACTCTCCAATTTTAACAGAGACATTTTCTTTATTTAGCAGATCAATACATAGCCTACCGAAAAGAAAACAAAAACCACTATATGAAGATGATGGAATGGTATTTCATGATCAATAGATAATCTTAAAGTGAATCTAAATGGTTTATATGCAACCTAATACATAAATTATTGTTTTCATGCTACTTAATTTCATCTGAAATTCAATCATTTCCACTTAAAATAGTGAATTAACTCAAGAATGGCCTGGCCTATTCAATACTAGTGAAAGTGCTATGAGATGGACACTCATATGAATGGCTTTGGGGATTATAATTTAGCATAAGCTTTTTGGAAAATATTTTCAAATATGTATGTCATGCCTTAAAAACTTTCCTATCCGTTTCTAGGGAACCGCCCAACTGAAATGGTCTTAAATGTAGAAAATTCTTAGCGAAGAAAAATGTCCATAGCAGAATAATTAATAGTATTAATAAGTTGGTCACAATATAAATAAACAGCACCAAAGGGATCATGTGTTTGTATAGTATAAAACAGTGATAATGAATTATGTATACTTTTATGTCTGAAGATGGATAGGATAGCTCTTAGAAGCAATATTGAATAGAAAAGCAAGTACGGAAAATTGAGTAAATCACAAGTCAATTTGTATTCATTTTTAAAATGGCATCTATTAATGAATGCATATATATATATATATATATATATACACATAATAAAAATAGGAATAGATGGAATAGAAATATGCCAAATTCAAAGTAGTTATTCCCCTTGCAAGGATGGGATAGTCATAGTTTGGGAAAGGGGAACATAGGAGATTTCTGCAACATTCTATTCCTTTAAAAAAAACAAAAAGCAGGTAACATTTGTTCATTACTTTATATTATATTACCTTAAATAATTTTTGAGAAGTTGGAAAAAAAGTTTAGAAGAAACTAAATTGAAATATTAATTTAAAAATTTCTCAGCTTATGAGTGATTTAAATTTGTAATTCTTTTCCATTTTTGGATAGTCTAAATTTTCCTTTGTATGTATGCATTACTTTAATAATCACAAAATTAGTCAACTTTTTGTTGCCTTTTCTTTAAATTTACACTTACCTAAACAACTTCAGAATCTTTTTTTGAGGTGGACTTATTATAATCAGTTATAAGGGGCTAAGGAAATGATTACATTAGAATTAACATAAATAGAATACATGTTTTGTGCAACAGCAACAAATTCCAATAACTCATGTCAAATATATGCAATGTTAGGCTGCTCCTTTGACTGTACTATATACATTGCCCTACTTCCAATAATTTGTCTAATTGCGTTTGATTAAATTCATCTATACACATGTCTATTACATTTTTTCGTCCAATGAGGTTAAAAGAAATGTTAACTATGAAAATATAACATCGCCACCTATCTTATTTTGTCAAATTCAAATAAGGAATGAGCACAAGAATTTAAAATTTTAAATATCTTAAAATTATATGAGCTTATCTGGCAGATACCATAACAAAAATTTGTTATTCCTAGGAACTATGCAGAAATGGAAGGCAATAGATTGGACCTGTTTCAAAATGTAACTAAGTAAATGCAAAGGTGTTTTTGCAAATCAATAAATGTAAAATAAGCCAATGCAAATTTTAGAAAGTGAAAATTTTCGCCAAAATGACCTAATTATAATATTCACTGAGACATGCTGCTTATTACAATTTTTCTAAATTTTGAGATCATCAATACTTCAAGATTTTTAAAAATTTTTTTTTACTTTGACCAACTTTGTTTAATAGAATTTGCACTCTACCAAGGAGGCATGGCTTCACTTTAATAAACGTTCTCGCATTTGTATTTAAATCTTTTATTTAGCAACATGCTTGGTTATTACTAGTCCTTTAGCTCTCACAACTGGGAAATATTTTACTCATGATTTTATACTACATGGTTGACAGTGTTTGTGATACGCAAAATAGGATGATTAAAATTGTTCAGCTCTTGATAACAAGCCAACTTGTTCATTCTTTAATTGTTTTGTACTACATCTCTCGAAACTGTTTACTTCTGTTGATTTCTTTAAAGATGAAAAGGTTAGCTCTACAGAGTCTGAGCCTATGTCCAGGTTACATTAGTTTTATGTTTCTCAATTTTATTTCAGATGTCACTCTCACTAAAATATTCATAAAGTTTCACAACTTTGTTTTTAATTTAATTACTTCAATTTGGGCAAAATTTAGGAAAATACATTTTTATATTTTAGTAATTATTATTGAATGAATAAATATAGAAAAGTTCTTAATGCCTTAATTAGTAATAAAATACACTTCAAAGAAAATGTGATTGATGTATCATTAATTAGAAGACTTTAAGCCATGAAACTCACGAATGTTTTAATATGGAAATGAGCATATGAAAATGACCATTTGACTACTCAGATGAGTATTTTGATGGCACATGGGATAAATCTACAAATGGCATGATGCTGGTTGAGAGATAATACATGAAATGACCATATTAGTATCTAAAATGTTCCAAAATGTTGGAAGACTGGATAGCTCTAACAACATGAAATTTTAGTGGGACAAATAGAAACTCCTATCCTTATGCCCTCCTCCCTCCTACCACCCACCTCCTACCACCATCATACAGGTACAGATTCAGAAGCAGAAATATATCTGAACAAAATTGGGGGTTTAATTCAAGAGTAACTTCAATATTCATTTCTTCATTTATAAGTGCATTAATTCATTAGATATTTATAGATCACCTACTCCATGCTGTAATGGGCTCTGGGGAAATAAATAAGATTGAGGTAAGGCTATCCTAAAATCTCTTCTGTCAATATCCTGTCCTATATGCACTCATTACCCACATATGGACTACAGTATTGTATTCTTTTCTAGGTGTCCAAGTGTAAAGATATCTTCAACAAACCAGGACTTAATCAGAAGATCTGGAAACCAAGCCATAGGGGAAATAGCTAACTGGTTCAAAATGTTCACGCTGGAGAATAGAAGATGTACATTGCAAAGACACCTGTTTTTGAATTTCTGAGGGCTGTTGCAAGAAAGAACGGCTGTATTAGCCTTATGTTCATCCCCAGCTCAGAAATAAGCTGAAAAAGAGAAGTTGCAGAACAGTAGATGTAAGTAAGCATCAAACATGCAAAGACTTTTTTCATAATTAGAATTGTCTAAAATGAAATAATTTAGTTTCCTTTCGGGAGATAGGACTCTTTCAAATGAACACATAGTTCCCTAAGAAAGTATTAAATAATAAGACCAATAACTCCTACAAAAGCCAGCTTATATTAGGCACTTACTACAGTGCAGGCACTTTTCACAGTGTTCTATATAGATTATTCTCCATGCCTCTACTGGATTGGCACTACACATGGTGCTTTAGAACAGTGCCTGGTATATTGTACTCAAAGAGTGCTAGCTGGTATCTCAATTTTACAAAGGAGGAGATTTAAGCATAAAGAAGCAAATTAACGTGCCCAAACTCATCTGGTTAATATATGGGGAATGTAAGGGACTCCTCTTGAAACTTTGATAGGTGATGAATGTTCAAAAGGAGAGGAGTATTCCAGAGAAAAGTTGTAAGTGGTTCATACTGAATGTGATGTTACTTGGGGAGGCGACCTTAGAATGAAGGTGCCAGAGGAGGAAATCAGATGACAAAGACAGACTTTACTACTCTTCTTTACTTATTCAACAATTTTTATTTAATTAACAAATTTTATTTAACTAAATTGATATTTATTAAGAGCCAATCATGTTCCAGGCACTAGAGAAAGAGTAGTGAACAAAACAGACCAATCCTTGTGGAAATAACGTTCTTGTGATCATGGGTCCTAGGCTTGTTCCTAAATAATTTTAATAATGGGACAGGAGAAGCAGTTTTGGTTTCATCATTTTCACTTGAATGTATTACCATCTTCTGGGGAAGTCACAGATACATCTCGCAGCCACCTCCCAACCATAGCCTACCCCCACCTCTTTTTCTATTGTATACAAATGTTTCAGTAAATTTCATCCTGCAGCCCCCGAGGGAGATGTTAGGTCTAGTGAAAAGGCTTAACCAGACCTTACCCCAGAAATACAGAACAAGTAGTCCCAGCTGTTTATCAGGGTGGGAACTCTCAGTGGCAGGGCCCCCCAACCCCCCACTGAGTTATATAAAGATGGGCTGATTTGTCTCTCCCCTCCTAAGCAGGTGGCGCTTGTGGAGCTGCCATCCACCAATCCTGACCTAAGCATTTATCTCCCTGGGAGACCAGCCATGATAGGATCTCCTCTTCTGCTCTTCTAGGCCCTTTGTAACAAAGCAGGCATTTGCTGAAATTTTCTTTTGTGCCTTTGCCTGTGTTTCTTGATGCACCATGTTGCAACTTGCTCCCTCTAGGCTAACCAGCTTTGATGACTTTGTCTGAATCTTAAGAGTATAAATAGTATAGCTCATACACTCTCATCTCATATGCACTGGTCTTTATGCTTTCTTTCTCCCCAAGACTTCAGCCACTTTCTTCCTCCACACTCTACACTGCAGCCAGTAGGCATTTTTATTGTGTTCACTCTTTTTTTTTTTTCATGTCTAAATTGCAGTTTTTTTATAAACTTTTTTTATTAATTAAAAAACTTAACAAAAGAACATTAAGATATCATTCCATTCCACATACAATCAGTAATTCTTAATATTATCACATAGTTGCATATTCATCATTTCTTAGAACATTTGCATCGATTTAGAAAAAGAAATAAGATATCAGAAAAAGAAATAAAATGATAATAGAGAAAAAAAGATTATACACATCATACCCCTTACCCCTTGCTTTCATTTATCACTAGCATTTCAAACTAAATTTATTTTAACATTTGTTCCCCCTATTATTTATTTTTATTCCATATGTTCTACTCTTCTGTTGATATAGTAGCTAAAAGGAGCATCAGACACAAGGTTTTCACATTCACAGAGTCTCATTGTGAAAGCTATATCATTGTTCAATCATC
>PVIY010030668.1:0-30715 GCA_004026745.1 Myrmecophaga tridactyla | reverse complement strand
TGTGGGTCTCAACCCAGTTTGAAAAACACTGCCCTAAGAAACATACACAGAAGCAAAATCAAATGTATGAGCCATTTTCAGAGTACTAAATACTGCCAAATTGCTTCTAAAGTGGTTGTACCAATTAAAAGTTCCAATAGCAGTGTATATACCAATACTTGGTATATACTACATATATATATATATATATATATATATACACACACACACAATATTTGGTTTTGTAAGTTTGAAATTTCTGTTAATTTGATGGGAGTGAAACAGTGTCTTATTGAATACTAATTTTCCACTGGTATGAATTGATTTGTTCATTTTTAATTGCTTTCTTTTAATTGTAGTTCATTTTATATGTTAGAAATTAATTCTTTACCAATTATATGCTTTGCAAAAATCTCTTCACATTTATTTTCTAACTTTGTTTATATTGTCAGTAACAGATTGTATGTCAGTAACAGATTAACTTGGTTATGGCAAACAGCTATGTTTCCCAGCACTCCCTTCCCTGTACGGTTCTGGGTTAGTCCGCCAAAAGAGAAACTCATAACAAGATCTGTAAGTGCAAAAGTGGAGCAGAAACCATTATTCTTAGAGACATCATGGTCTGACAGGGTGACAGACCCAGATCCGCTCTGCAGGTCCCAGGTTTTCTTCTTTCCCTTGTGTTCTGTCTTCCCCTCTGCTGGTCCTGCCGACCAACAGCAGCCCTAGGCCTATCAAGAGCCCTTGCCTGCAAACTCACAGAAGCAGTAGCTGTACAGAGGCAGCATTTTCCATAGACCTCTCTCTCCAGGAGCTCCCTCATCCCAGTTCAACTCAAATAGCCACGTGTGCTTGTATTTTTGGATTTCCTTGCAAGCTCTGCTTTGTCCACTCAGTCCAGTGCTCCTGAAGTTCTGGTTAGTGACTATTTCTTTAATCCAATGACTCTTCCCTTCCACACCTTCACTTTTCCAGCTCCTCCCACATTTGCATAAATTCTAAATCCCTAATTCCTGTAATAGAATAGTTCTATCTTTCTATGAAACCTTTTGCCAACAGAAATTTCTGAAGTAGTCAGTTTATCAGTCTTATCCCTTATGGTTTGTGCATTTTGCGTCTTGTTTTAAAAAACATATTTCAAAAACCTAAAGTCCCATAAGGCTGTTCTCCTGTATTTCCTTTTTTTAACATGGGCAGACACCAGGAATCAAAACCGGGTCTCCGGCATGGCAGGCTAGAACTCTGCCTGCTGAGCCACTGTGGCCAGCCTGCTCCTATATTTCCTTTTAATACAATTATAAAGTTTTGCTTTACATTTTCAGACCTTTAAATAGGTAGGGATCCAATTTTATTTTATTTTTCTCTATGGATAAGCAATTTTCACAGGACATTTATTAATCTGCTCATTCTTTTCCAAGATCTGAAATGTCAACTTCATATATCAAGAGTATATGTAAAACATGTATATATGTTAAGAATATATAAACATAAATGCTTTGCCCCCATTTTCCAATGGTCTGTGCCAACATTTCACTTAATTACAACTGCTTACATAATTTTATAATAAATACTGATATCTGTTTGGAAGAGCTCTTTGACGAAATTGTTTGGTCCTATGAACTTCCAAACAAACTTTAGGATCAACCCTATTGGAATTTTGAATGTAATTTGGTACAGACCAATTAATGAAGAATACCTTCTTTGAGATATTGTCTTGTCATTCATTAACAAAATATCCTTCTCCATTTATTTAGATCTGCTTTTATATCTCTCTATATAAGTTTATCATTTCCTCCAAAAAATAGTCTTTCATAGTTTTCTCAAATTTATCCCTAGGTACGATAATATTACAGGCTTTGCTCCAATTGTAAAATGAACCCTTTTTAAAATTAAAGTTTCTAATTGCTAGTTCGTGGGGTATAGGGCAGTTCTTACATTCCTGATATTCAGTTGTTCTTAGTTTGATTTGCTTGTTAGATTATAACCAGCAATCTTGCTAAAACTTTTACTTATTCCAATAATTTATCTGTAGGTAGCCATGGATATAAAATCATATCATCTGTGAATAATAATGCATTTGGTTTCTTCATTCCCAATCCTTAGATATTTTATTTTGTTTTCTTCTCTTATTGCAGTACAAAGTTAATAAACCCAAGAGGAGATTCTAAATGTGCTACTAAAACTGAGGGGACTAAAAGCAAATACTGAAATAAGAGGAGAGCCTGGAGTCAGTCAAGTAGAAAAGAGCAGCTCCACACAATGGCCCTGTAAAAGCCTTGCTATTTATAGTAGCTTTTATTTGTGACAGTGCAAAATGGCTAGTAAGAGGTAGCTAGGTATAAAGAGCCCTGGTTTAGATTTGGCACAAGGCAATTTGGCTCCTCTACATAAGATCATAACCTCCTTTCCCAATTAATGGGGGCAGCTATGAAAATCAATTGTCCTTAGTGTAAGATTCTTGAAAAACTGAGAGTTTAAAAAATAATTATTAAAAATATGTACTCAAAACTCCATTTGTGAAGGGGAGAGAATCCAGTCACAAATGGTACATGTAATATGAGCTCATTTTTTTTATAGAAAATAAAAAGTATAGGTAATTTTTTTAGCCCTAAAAATTGCACAAAAATCATTTTCAAAGCATTTTTAGAGACTCTAAACATTTTTGAACATTTTCTATAGACTCTAACTGCAAATAACTTTGCCATTTAAGAAGGTAAATTCTTGATTTTTGTTCCTTATTAACTCAATTTTAAAATACAATATGTAAGGCTGAACTTAAAGCGTTTTAGAGGTCAAAAGTCTTGAATTCTTGCTTGATATGTTCTAGATTTTCTTTTAAGAAAAAGATTATGAAATCATTCTTTCCTTTCCATACATTTTTTTAAGTTTAATATTTGCTCTGTGTTTACATACACTTCACTATGTGAAAATGCCTATATTAGATAATATTACTTTATATGGAATCTCATCCCGATTATAAATGTGATTTTGCAATAATGGAATTGATTTTACCAATACTTCTTACTAATAAGTGGAGGCAGATTATAATAAAATATAAAGCTATTAGACCAGCAAAAAGAAAAATCTCTTTATAAGAAAATGTTCAAGTTGTAGCTCTTAATCTGTTTATTTTAATCAATTTTCAAAAAATTAAAATTCCTATATAAATCTGGAATAAAATTCACATGCATGGGCTCTTCAAATTCGTCAGAAGAGAATTTGATTTGTACCTCCTTACCAATAGAGATTAAAGAAAGGCTAGCTGGAGGCTGCTAACAACTTTGTAATTCTCTGGATTAATAGTTGAATTTGGGCATAGGCTAGTGTTTGAGTAGAGGGATTTAGCACTGAAATAAGGAAATTTTTTTTGTGGAATTGTCTTCATTTTGATCAGCCCATATTCTGTTCACATAGGAATAGATGAGACATCAAAGTTAGAAGATATAAAACATAAGAATTTATATTTCAAAATTTAAAAGTGATACTAAGAACAATGCTATGTGGCCATTCATTTTTTAAAAATGCACACTTTTAATATTAAAGGTTAAATTAATTTCCTTTTTGAAAGGATCTCAAAGTCTTGAAATTTTACCCTAGTCTCACAATACTCTAGTATCAAAATCATACAATAAATATTTGATCTCATTTTTACCAAGGCCACAGTCTAAAGGAAGAAAGTCAAGTTAAGGTTACTTCTTAAATCCACAATTTCTATTGGAAATATTATTAGACTTGCTTTTGGAACTTTTTTTTTCTAGAGGTATTGTTTTAGTATTTATTATGTTTAGAATAAAATAGCAATCAGAAAATCAACCTAAAATCATGATGATTTACCACTTGGCTTCTGACCATTCCCATCAGGCATTTTGGGAGACCTATGCAGCCGCCAAATGAAGCTAGCCCCACACAATGTCTTGCAAAGGGTGATGAGAATGGCACATTGTCTGCCTGGTCTGAACAGAGGTCACAGCAGGGAGAGCATCTGCTAAGATAATGTGAATGAAGGAAACAACTATAATTGCCTCATTAAGAGATCCCTGGCCAAATAATCACAAGAAGAACAGACTTGGAAAACCACCCTAAAATTAAGACTATAATAAGGAAAATTTAGGGGAGGATAAAAAATGCAGAAGAATTAAGGAGACTTGGGTATTGGTTGTACTAATTTCCTTAGTTGCTGTATGGATGAATGAAAACTTGGATGCAATAGTTCAGTTATTCAACTCCAGACCTTGCCAGTCATTAGCAGGAAGCAAATGATGCAAATTCACAGATGTCCAGGATACAAACAAATGTAGAATAAAGGGTTGGGGTAATTTCTTACAAGGGACCAAAACAAAGTAACTAAGAAAGGATAGCTATTGGTCCATATTTCGGAGTTAAAATACAAGCATACAATTTAAAAGCATAAGGAAAGCTTTAAGGGGTTAAAGAGGTAAAATTTAAGAGAGCCAAGTCTCAGAAAGACAAAGGAAAGAAAAATTATAAATTGTCTCTGCCTCTCAATTTACCTTTTTCTATATTCTGCCTCTACCTTTTTACAGATTTTACTTAAAGGTGAAAGTATATCATTACGACTAGATTCTCAATCACTTCAAACTACCAGCTAGTATGGTGAATATATTTTATTCAATATTGTTGATAAATTTAAATGTTCCATAGTAAGAGCTAAGGTTAATGCTTTCCCATTTCACATTTAAACTATAAGTATCCAATCTGGACAAATTATACTATAACAAATTATCTTTTCATTTCCTGATATTTTGAGATTAAGCTTTATAAACTTAATTTGTATTATAAACATTTATTATTAAATAAATAGTATCATGAAGCAAATTATACTTATTAATGTTTTCTGATTCCAACAAACACAATAAAATTAGCTTGTTACACCCATAAGCCAGGTTTAAAATAAGCAAACTATTTGGTGACTTTGATGTTTTGCACCCAAAATGTGCTGGCTAATTTTGCCATTCCATTTACCATTCCGGTCTTTAAACTGCCTTAATCTCCTGCCCTCAGATGTTGACCTTGTAAGAATAGGGGTCATAGGTCAGAATAGACAGACCTCAAAGGATTTGGACTATCAATTCATGCCTGAAAGATTTCTCTTCCACAAAAGGAACCTACTAAACAGCAAATTCCTAAATCTAATCATACAAGTATCAGGGTGAAACAGTTATTTATTGGAATTTGTGGATTTACATTTTACAAACATCTCTAACATCTAAACAGCATTTTTATTTTTCTATTGGGAATAAGTTCTGAAATATAATAATCATGGAAATAAAATCATTGAAATTACATTTAAGGTGAAGCATATTCCTTAATAAAAGGACCTCATAAGCTAAGTACATATTCATTTTTTTTCAGGAATGCTATGGAGACTTCAAAATTTATAGCACATTATTTCCTAACTATAAAGTACTGGCTAGGGTGGGTGGGAGCAGGGTAGAGTTGCCTCTAGTTAGTTTACAGTTCACTTGCTCTAAAGGTGAATGAGGGAAGTAAATAAACATTTTTCTTTTTAATAAATAAATAGATATACATAGCTCTGAACTGAGGAAAGTCTCACTAAACAAAACGTTATGGCTTCCCAACCTTCTTGCAAAGTTAAATAATTTGAAACTACAAACTTAGGGCTCTGTAAAAATAACTGTGCTGTCATATATCTTCACTTCCATAGAAAAGGCAAGGTAGGTCTTTTGAGGATGAAATATACAACATAATTGATTTTATGCTTGCCTTGGTCTTTCTGAACATAGATGGTAAAAAATATCAAAATATGCCCTTTTTTTTTTTGCATGGGCAGGCAGTGGGAATCGAACTGGGTTTGGCATGGCAGGCGAGAATTCTGCCACTAAGCCACAGTTGCACTGCCCAATATGTCCTTTTAATACTGAACCACAAAGACATTAAATATCAGTCAAAATTAAGTCTAAACAAAGAGCATCTTAGAAATGATAATAACAAGTCTTCCTAATATGATAAAATGAAAGGAATTCCCTATTCTTCAACATGCGTGAAAGGAGAACAGAACATCTTATCCGTGTGAGTAAAAGAAAAGCTTAACATCCTAACAATTAACTTACTTTGTAAACAAAATATTTACTATTTCAACTCACATAGAAAATCAAAAAGCTTTCTCTTGTATTAATATGATGATACAAATTAAATATTGCATAAAATGGAATGAAAGCAGTAGAACGTTGCTATATTTTCTAAGCTATTTTAAAAATCTCAAGTCCCCACTATTGGAAGAGAACCTGCATTATTATGAATAGCACCTCTTGGAGTATGCAGTTGGGTCAGAAGATGTGGAAGGTTAAGCAGAACAAAGAAGACAGTCACTACATTAGAAAAAATTGGAACAGAAAATGAGGTAAAAAGAGAAACCATGAATAACAAAAATACAAAGCTTTATTTATACATCTAATTTATATTTATAAATATACACACCACATATAAATGCACTTCAGATGCTTAAAAAAATCACACATTTTTTCTATTTATTAATTACAAAGGACTAAAATAATTGAACCTACATGAAAAGATTTCCAGACTAGTTGTTCTAGCCCAAATACATTTTACATGAGTCTTTTTAAAAAAAATAAACATAGTTTTTAAATAAACATATAAACCAGGTTTTAAATAAATATATTTGCTAATAGAAACTAAAATGTAATTACATAAAATACTTAATTCTATATTATAGATGATATATTTCATGTAAATTTTAAAAATCATTTATTTCTTTTTTCCATATAATAAATCATTTTTAGAGAATAAAAGGGTGCCAGGTAAGGGACAGTTTTTGAGAAGAAATATAAGTTATCAATCATTTCTTAAAAGCAATCTTGTTTTTATTATAAAGAATGCTTTATAGGGATTTTAAAATCTCTCTACTTTATACAGAAAGAAGGAAATAAAATATAAGACTGAAGTAATTTCATTTGAGATTTTAAGAAAACTTTTCAAATCTAAAAACTTTAAAAATTTATACACTTTTCAGATGTACAGATTTAATGAGAAAACATTCATTGCTAATGAATGATTCGATACTACGCAGAATTTTAAGACAATGAAAAAAAATCCCACCTACTTTTTAATTAATTTACTCAAAATTAAGGTAGAATCTTAAAATCATTTCATATTTCTCACCACAAAGACATAATTCTTTATAAAATATGGTTCCAACTCATTTATAAACATTAGAACTGAACAAAAAAGTTTCCTTGAGTGTCAGAATCAAATTTTAATTTATTAAGCATATCAATTCAATGCAATAAAAACCTCAAAGTATTTTTTTACCTGAAAGAATAGAAACTAAACTTTTAAATTTAGAAATATTTCAATAGAAAGGATAGCTCTTTCAACAAATGGTGTTTGAATTATTACATTCATAGGCAAAAAAATGAACTTAAACCTAAATTGCAAACCTTTATAAATAATGCAAAATGGATCACAGATACAAATGTAAATATAAAACAATAAAACTTCTAGTAGGAAACAAGGTGAGAATCATTGAATGCTGGTTAGGAAAAGAATTCTTAAATTCTTAAATATGACAACAGAGGCATGATCAACAAAATAAAAGATTAAAAATTAAAACTTTTGCTCTGTCAGAGGCACTTAAGACAATGAAAAGACACAGACTGGGAGAAAATATTTGCAAATCATATATCTGACAAAGGACATAGGTCCACAATATTTATAAAGGACTCCCAAAGTGCAATAGTAAGAAAACTAACAACCCACTAAAAAGCAGGTAAAAGAAATGAATAGACACTTGACCAAAAAGGATGAAAGGATGACACAAAATACATAAAGAGATGCTCAACATCAATAGCAATTAGGGAAATTAAAATTAAAACCATGATGAGATACAACTGCACAACTATTAGGATGTTTAAAATAGAAATACTGACAATCACAGATTCTGATGAAGACGTAGAGCAGTTGGAAGGAACTCATATATTGCTGGCGGGAAGGCAAAATAGTACAATCACTCTGGAAAATGGTTTGGCGATTTCTTATAAAGTTAAACACACGCATGACTATACCTTCTAGTATTCCCACTCTGGGATATCTATTTAAATAAAGAAAGCTTACATTCACACAAAAATCTTTTCACAAATGTTTGTGAAAGTGCTATACACATTTGCCAACAACTGAAAACAATCCAAATGTCCTTCAACAGACGAATAAGCAGTGCCACATCCATATAAAAGAATACTACTCACCAATAAAAAGACATGAGCTATCGATACACACAATTTGGATGAATTTGAAGGCATTCTGCTGAGTAAAAAAAGCCAATTTCAAGTGGTTACAAACTTATGAGTCTGTTTATATGACATTCACCAAAAGACAAAACACAGTGATGCAGAAAAGGTCAGTGGTTGTTAGGGCTACAGATGAGGGAGGGGTGACCAAAAAGGATAGTACAAGGGAGTTTTTTGGGTGATTGATGGTTCTGTAACCAGATTATGGCAGTGACGATAAGAACCTATACAATAACTGTACACCAAAAGGAAAAGTCAATTTTGCTTCATGATAATTTTTAAAATAAAATTAAAAACACTCCAAGCAAATAAGATTATACAGTGATATACTAAAGCTTACTTCTCTTTTAATAGAAATTAACTGGCATTCTAATTTCTACTACTTAAAAACCCTAATCAATTATTTAGTACCATTATTTAAAATATTTTATAGGTTATAAAAACAAAAAAAATATTTTATAGAGTATAAGATAAGCATGAATGTATCTTATACCAATAATGATGGAAATAATCTAAGAATGATGGAGGTTTGTCAAAAAGACACAGAAACCAGCTTGAAGGAGCTTCTGTCCAAATCTAGGAAAATTTGAGCACTAAAAGTAACGATGGGTACAAGACTATAATTCATTGAAAAAATAGGAACACATGGCCCATAGTGATGAATAAATAATTGAAAGTTTGACAAGAAATTGAGTATTTATACAGATTTAAAGTTTTTTCACACAAAATACTTACTAATTTCAAAAGGAAAAAGAGTAACTATAAAGCGAATAAGTATGGCAGACACCGCTTTGATTGAGTGTCAAAAGTGAACATCAATGATGGGAAAAATCAAAATTGTATGCCCCCTGATAGGACAATAACATAGCATCTCTTCTTCCATGATATTCTTGACAAAGATGGTTAACGTCAATCAAACTATAAAACAAAGCCGAATCATCAGCTGGATTCATCCTGGAGTTTTTAAACTTCCCTCTAACTCTTATATTGCCCATACACTGCAAGTTACATTGAAATGATTTTGTTAAATTCAAGTTCAACATTTTTGTCACAGTACATCCAATTTAGAGGCAATATAAAAAACGTTTAAAGGCACCAGAACAAACCAGATCATGTACATTCTATAAGACAAGTTAGTATCTCTTCAACAAGTTAATAGCATGGAATTGTTTCTTTAAAGGATGTGTGTGTGTGTGTGTGTGCTGTCCAAGACTACAAATGACTTAGAGGTAAAACAACTAACTCCAACAACTCATTAAAAGGCATGAATTCTGGTTTGAAAAAAATATCCACCAGTGACAGGATTTGAACAACTGGTGAAATTTGAATATGGACAGGATATTAGATGCTATTAGGGAAATATTTTATTTTGATTGGTATGATACAGTATAAAGTGCTATGGCATCTGTAATATACTTAAAAATGTTTCTGTAAAAATATTTATAATTACTGAAATGTGTGAGGTAGGTATATTAATGTTCACTGTACCACGTTTTCTACTTTGTGGTATCCTGAAATTTTTCATAATAAAAGAACACTAAATAAAAAGAAAAAGGAAGGAAATAATAAGAATAATCATAGAAAGTACTAGGAAAACAGTATAATAGGAAATAATCCAAGGGCTGGTTCTTTAAAATGTAATAAAATACCTACTCAACAAAAAGTGTAGAAAAAATAGGCAATGGGAAATAGAGAATTCAAAATATCTTTAAAAATTGAGGCTATTTTACATAATTTGATGCTAATAAGCATGACAATCTGGACCAAAGCGCAATTTCATTCTTGTTATTATAACTGTCGCAAGAAGAAGAAAACGTAAATTATTAATAACCATGGAAAATATCAAGAAAGTTATCAGAGATTTTTGAAGTCTTTTAAACATAAGGAGCAAATAATTTCCATGGTACCTGTTTTGGGCATCAGGTGACAAAGATCCTTTTATGCTATTACACTGTGGCATCTTCCTTTCCCATTGCTGAAGTTTCTATGCAGAGTCTCTGCTTATTTGAATATTTTATTACAGTTTAGCTCTCTCATTTTATAAAAACAAGTGGCTGCTTTTCCCAACACAAAAAAACTGGAATTGCTAATCCCAGTTACAGAAATTTGGGCCTCGCAAACTTAATAGAAAGTTGGAAATCACCAGTCCCACCAGTCCACTAAAATCATTCTTTAAACTTCACTAATGACTTCTGTATTGCTAAATGGTCAAGTCTCAGCGTTCATTTTTACCTGATCATTTAACCATCGGCACTACTGAACACAATTGGTACCCTCTCCTTGAAATACTTCCTTTCCTTGGCATCTGAGATATAATCATCTCTTGGCTCTCCTATTTTCTCCTCTTAACTTAGTATCCTTTGCTGTTCTTCCTTACCCCTAAATGCTAGAATGTGCCAGGGCTCAGTCTCCAGACCTCTTCTCTTTTCTATGTATCCTCACTCTGTTGATAATCTCACTCAGTCTTATTTATGGCTGTAAATATCATCCTTTTGCTTTATTTTTCTAACCCTGGACATCTATACTCATGCTTCTATCTACCTAATCTTTATATCCACTTGGATGTCTAATACATAACTCTAACTAAATATGTCCAAAACCATACTTTTGATTTCTGCTCCTCCCATAATCTTCTCCCATTCCAGTAATGGTTCCTTCATCCTTTCTAGTTGTTCAGGCCAAACAAACCTTTGAAGTCATTCTGATCTCTTAGTCCATATATGATCCATCCTGTTATTTCCATTTTTTAAAACACACCAAGATTATTGCTCACCACCTCCAAACCACCAACAGCTTTTTTCTGTGTGACTGCCAATGGCTTTAAAGGGTCTCTCAGCTTCTATCCTTCTCTCTCCCATTGTGTTCTCATCTCAGCTTCCAGAATATTTTTAGAGGGTAAATCAGATCATGTTACTTTTCAACTTAAAAATTTCCAAAGACCTATTTTTTTCAGAGTAAAAGCTAAAGTCTTTACAATGATTGACAAGGTTCTCCATGACAGGCTGTCCTGCTATCTTCTTACGCTCCGCTTCCACTATTCTCCCTCCGTACTGACTTCAATCCAGCAGATGTGTAAAAAATGTTAGAACTATATGTTAAAGATTTTTCCTAAAAGATGTGGGAAGATAAAGTATTTTTGTTTTACCTTTTCACTTTTTTTGTTTGCATATACGTATGCATGTTAGCTTTATTTTAGGTCTGTATCTATGCATGCACCAACTTTTTCTCTCTGTGACTCAAAAACCACTCTAACAGGTAAATGTATTAAATTAATTGGGGTTCTCTAGAGATAAGAGTTAGAGGAGATAACTGTAAATATGAGATTTTATTAAAGTTTCTCACATAACTGTATGGGGCCAACTGCAACCCCTCCAAGCAAGAATGCACATTGTGTTATCATCTTTAATATTTTCCAGGTACATAGTTTGAGAGGCATCTCATTTTTCTTTGTATCTTCGAAGTCCAAATTCTACAGGGCAGGCTGGTAGCTGGCAACTCTGAGGAAGGTCTTCAATAAATTCTCCTGGAGAGGCTGGCTGGGTGAAGAAAAAGTCAAAGTTCTCTCTTCCCCTTTAAAAGCCCTCAAATGATTGGATTAAATCCAGCTGAATGGATCCTCTCATTGCAGAAGGCACTCCCTTAGTTGATCTAGATGTAATCAGCCACAGAGGCAATCAACTGACTGATGATTTAATAAACTAGCCTTCTGGTTTGTTGACAAGCCATGAAATGTCCTTGCAGTAACGATTAGGCTGTGCTTGCTTGACCAGACAACCGGACACTAACTACCACCTCGCCGAGTTGACACATGAATCCAACCATCACATGTATCATTAAACCTTCACATATTTTCATGGACTTTGTTTTGTACAAATGAGCTCCTAAAATGTACATGAAAACTGAATGTATTCCTTTATTGGATGGCTTTTTAAATCAATGGGGAAATATGGACGAGGCAATAAATGCTGCAGAGACAACTAACTAGCTATATGGAGAGTAAACAAACACAAGATCCTTACAGTCCCCTCTTCAGCAAGTGATAATACAAAGAGATCATTAGAGTAAAAGATTAATTAAAATGATATAAAAATATAAATGAATATGGTATATTTTTTAACTTTGTAGTTTTCTAATACCACATCTACAACAAAAGCCAGCTGGCAATGATAGATAGCATTAAGGAGTCACAGACTTGTCCACGCAAACAAACTTCAATATTATTTTTAAAAACCACTATAATTAAAATCAAAATATATTTCCCAGGCTGAAAAAATATATCCTTTTTGAGACAAAGGTTAACATCCTAAATATACAAAGAGAAATTACAAATCAATAATACAAATGAACATCTCAATAGAAAAACAAAGCAGAAGAAACATGCAATTCACAGAAGAAAAATTAAAATTAACTTATACGAATATATTCAACCTCATGAATAATAGAAGGTACAAAGAAAAATGAGATGCCTCTCAAACTATGTACCTGGAAAATATTAAAGATGATAATACAATGTGCATTCTTGCTTGGAGGGGTTGCAGTTGGCCCCAATCGTTTCCAGAGAGTTATTTGACAATAGATATCAAAAATTTTAAAGTGTATATTTTTCAATCCAGAATTTTTACTATTAATATTAAGCATTTATCCTGAGGACATACTCACACAAGTTTTCAAAACTGCATACATTAGTAATTCCTATTGTGGTGCTGTTGATAAATTTAAAATATTGGAAAATATACATTAATATAGCATTGCATATATTAAAAATTTTGGTATATTCACACAGTGGGAATTTAGGCAGGGGCTAATAATTCATATGAAAATGTTCCATCATATACACTAAAGTGACAGGAAAAAGCAAATTTAAAACAGTAAATTTTTCTGTTTTTACTTCTAGTTAGGATGTCAAGTGATTTTTTTCTTCTTTATATTTTTAATGTTATTTGAATTCTCTCTATATGAATTATCTATTAAAAACAAACAAGTCCTGACCATTTCTGAGTTTTTGTATCCAGTCCTGTTGCACAGTCTGCATCCCTTCAGCTCCAATTACCCAATATCTTACCCTATTTCTATCTCCTGATGATCTCTGTCAATAAGTATATTTTCATTTGAAAAATGGGTTGGGTGTTAGCAATTTCTGGATGACAGAGGGATACCCTTAGCAGTTGGTAACTTCTTCAAGCCTCAATTATGGTCTCAGAACATTCCACTGGGGCTGGTGGCCAGGGGCTTACTCCTTGCTCCATGTTGACTGTGCTGTAGTTCCCACTGCAGGACAGCCTATATTCTTAATATAGTCTACTCAACCATGTTCTGCTGGTGTTTTATTTTTATTTCATTTTATATTTTGGTTAGACCACATGAAGTCCAAAAGGTAATAAAAATATAAAGAAATATTCAGACATCTTTTTCCAAATACAATAAACTCATACATTAACAAAGTAAAATCATTACCTATCTCCCTTTGGTTTTCTTTTTTGTAGTGTCTTCCCTTTGGGTCTTCTTTCGCTTCCTAAGCAGGGGCTCCCACCAGGTCCTGTTACCCGTATTGATTCAAGGCCTTTGGAAGATTTCTTAAATGTGAATTCCACTGGTTCTCCTTCTTTTAGGCTTCTAAATCCTTCCATGAATAATTTGCTCTGTAAAGAGTTTTGTTTTTGTTTTTGTTTTTTTATAGAAAGGGGGAGGTGGGTTTGGGGAGGAAAGAAAGAGAGAGAAAGAGAATCATTACTACTGCTTTATAAATCACTCCTATAATTTTAAGATTAACACAGAAAGATATTCTCTGTTATCCATTACAATAGTATAAAGTTATCGTTTGTTTGTTTTTTAAGTTCAGTGAAACTCACACCATTTTAAAGTTTCCTGTTTCAATGCTGGCAGTAGGAGAATAAACCAAAACTGTTTTTTGGAAGATAATTTGGCAAACTTAGAACACTTTAAATGTGCATACCCTTTGACCCAGTAGTTCTAATCCAAGGATTTTCCTACAAACATATTCGTACAGGGGTTTGAAGAAAGTCCTATGCCAAATTCACTGCTATATTCTCTGGCAAAAAAATTATAACTACCCTTATGTCCATCAATGGGAAATTGATTAAATAAATTATAGTAGAGCTAAATAATATGATGTTATTGACATTAAGAGAAGACCTTTGAAGATCTACATATTTTGAAGGGGGAAGACAAGCATGTACTATTGTTGAATGAGAAAAAATAAGGTTGAAGAATAGTGTGTCTTTCACGATACTGTCCACATTAAAAAGTTTTTAATGTAAATACGGGATTTGGAACGACAGACACTAAACCATAAATGTTGTTTTCTTCAGTTGTTTTCTGAAAAAGTGGGAAAGCTTTCTGATATATACATTCTTCATTGATTGGACTTTTAATAATCTGAAAGGGAGCAGATCTATATAAAGTGAAAGACAGTTGATTTTTGAAAAAAGAAAAAGAAAGTTTCTTGATTGCAAAATTGTTTCCTTGGTTCCAGATATTAATTGGCTCTTTCAATCTTAACTCTTTTAATCAAAGTCAATATGCTAATTCAAAATAAGCTGAAAATAATTAAATCGTTAGTCTTATTTATTTCTTCAAACCCCTTTGTGTACATTTTACAGATCTAATTTGGAATATTACATAGTTTTAAAAAACTTTTCTGAATTTGGGGACAAAAGGAAGAAAAAACTGGTAAAAGATTTTGGGGTTCAAGTCCAGTTCTTCAAGTAAATAGCTGTGTAGCTTTGAATGGGCCATTTAAGCTCTTTTCTGTTTATCTGTAAATGCAAGGGATTTGAGTTTCCCAGAACAGTGGTTCCAAAAGAAGCTCCATGAAAAAAGGGTTTGTGGTCAAATAAGTTCGTGAAATACTGTAGGTTGTTTTTCTTCAGGCAAGTTATAATGCATATTAACACTGTAAAATCTCTGAGCCCTCCCCAGCCCCAAATAAATATCATTTAATTGTGTTGAACAAACCAGGGACTTCCCGACCTAATTGATCCCAGAATCCCCTCTTTGTAAGTACGGTGACCAGCATACTTGGGGAAATACTGGACCAGAAAATCTGCACTCCTCTCAAGTCTCTGATTATAAAAAAGACACTTAAATAATTACATATAACCAAATAATTACGCAGAACAAATCAAAATACCAATTCAAAATTCAGAAGAGGAGACTATTTGTTGTGAAGCCAATAAGTAAGATGACACATAAAAGCAGTATTTTAAACCTGTTTCTAGAAGTGCAGTATCCTAACTTTGTGAATTCCTCCATGCAGAAGTCTGCAACTTGAAAGGAGCTTCTCTGCTTTCTGATGCTATGCAGAAATCAGAAAACAAAATTCACAACTGCTTACCCTCTTTCCAATAACAAATTATTGTTTTAAAAGCTATTTTAACTTTTCTAAAGAATCTCCTTTTTTTTGCTCATTCTATCCTCTAAGCATTCTCCTTCTACTTATAAATAGTTCTTTTGCTTTCACTCCCTTTCTCCCTCTCTGTTCAAGAAAGTAGATTATTTATCTTTTAAATTCAGATGAAGTGGAGCAAAGGTAAACTACTGAAATTACTAGAAGGGGAAGCAGTTTTAAATAGAGCTATCATATGTTCATATGATTTCTTTCTGTAATAAAAATTCCATCACTTATTGATCTCTTCACAGTTCCTACTGAACAGATGTATGTTCCCCAATTTGATTTGGTTTTCTATTATGATTTTTGATAAGTATCATTTGTAAGTGATGCTTTTCCAAACCTGCAATAAAATTCTGGCTCTTATGGACCACTAAATTCTGGCTATTCTTGATGATATTCTGAAAGAATACTTTTCCTTTATTCTCTTCGTATTGCTTTCCTCCTCAAATTGGTACACAAGGCAATTTAGATTCATAGTATTTGGATGGCTGATATTCCAGCATCACCTTCTTCCTTAATCCACAGCATCCTCTATCGGTGCATAACTTCTCTGTATAAATCTTAGATGGTTATTCTCCTGCTTCAGAAGTCTATAACACTTCTCCTAGATGTAGTTGAGAACCTTTTTAATCTTATCTCTAATTACATTTTCCTTTCCCATTACTTCCTTTCCTATTACTCTAACACACAACCCCCTCTATTAATAAAACTAACTGCCGTGTAATTTTCTTAAAACCATAATGTTTTCTCATCTCTGTACTCCAGCTCCGGCTGGTTGGGGTGCATGTTCTTAGTCCTAGCTGTCTAACAAAATCGTATTTGCACTGCAAGGCACAGTACAAGTGATCCTTTATGTTCTTATCCTTAATCTCCCCAAGGTGGAAATTCTCTCTGCTTTTACTCAACTGATTCTTCTACACAGTTTTTACTGTACACTGCTGTATAATGCAGGTATTTGTGCATGCCTTACATCTAATTTCTCTTTGGCATTTATCTTTTCTTGAAGGCCAGGGACTAAGAAATATACTTTTTAGTATTTCCCAAAGTGATTGGCATAATTCCTTGCAAGTAGCTATTACTTAGCAAACACTTTCAAAAGAATGATTTAGCAGCAGTGAAATCCTTAAGGACTATTTACTACCAATCCATTTTGGAAGAAAAAAAAAGGGTAGCCTGAGTACTAAGGAGTAAGTGAATTACTGATGCAAAGTCAAATTTTCTAGTTCCTACTTCTACTATATAAAATAAGTTCTCTTATTTTTAGTGTCAAGGGAACACTGCATCAAAGTATATTTGGACTAAAATGCTGACAGGATTATAATAGATCATGGTAATAAAATTATTCTCTGACTCCATTCAGAAATTAATACAGCTCTATTTTCCTTGATCTTTCTTCTATCCATATTCTCTGAGGAAGCATCATCCCCATTTGATATCCTCTAAATACATGATGTTTTGCCTATCTGAACCAAGAATGTCATTTTTTTTTTTCAAATTTACACATAAGAACACTAAATCAGATTATTTGATGTTTGGGCTTATATTTTTATCTGGATCACTTGTTTGGGCAAAACAGAGGTTTATTCTCTTTGGGAGTGAATCACAATTATTACATAAATAGATGAACAAAGGAATGACCAAGCAAATGAAGAAGCAACATTTGGAAGAGGCTGGTGAAATGCCTACTAAGATAACATGAACTTACAATGAGACAGACCAATTTCAAATGTGCACATATTATGTCAGCTCATCTAACACCGCTGATTAGTGGTGTTCTTCCTCCAATCAAGTAAGTTCCTGTGATGGTTTGAAGTCCTATGTACCCCAGAAAAGATCATTGATCTTGTAATGCATTCCATTCCTATGGGTGTTGACCTATTGTAGGCGGGACCTTGTGATTAGGTTATTTCAATTGAGATGTGACCCACCTCATTCAAGGTGTGTCTTAATCTTCTTATGCAAGTCTGTTATAAGAGGATAAAACATACACACACAAAAAAGCCCCAGGAAAGCTGACAGAGAAAGGACACAGTTGCTAAGAGAAACCGAAGCTAAAACACACAAAAGAAGCTCAGAGAGGGCACCATTAAAGTTAGAAGCAACAAAACCTGGGAGAGAAGGTAGAGACTAGCTGAAATGCCATGTGCTTTCCCAAATGATAGGGAGCCCTGGATCTCCAGCAGCCTTTCTTCAGGAAGAAGTTATTGTCCTGTTGATGCCTTAATTTGGACATTTTTCACAGCCTCTGAACACAAAGCGGTAAGTTTATAAATACCCATTGTAAAAGCCAACCCATTTCTGGCATATTGCATGTCATCAATTTTAGCAATCTAAAACAGTTCTTTTTTCTGTTTCCCTTTATTCCCATCTTTCACTATTCCAAAGATTCTCTATGGTATGGATTTGTTTCAGAATTATAAAATTGGTGGCTTTCACTCTTTTCCCCCCTCCCTTTTTGTGTGTGTTTTTCAGCAATGATTTTATTGATTATGCAAACTGCTAAACAGTTCATCTGTAATACAAATGTAAATTTTTTATTGTGAAATGTTTAATATATATGCAAAAAAAGCAATAAATTTCAAAGTACATTTTAACAAGTCATAGAACAGGTTTCAAAGTTTGGTATAGGTTACAGTTCCACAATTTCAGGTTTATCCTTCAAGCTGCTCTAAGACATTGGTGACTAAAAAATATCAATTTTATGATTCAGCCATATTCATTTGTTAAATACTAACTTCTCTAACTCCTCTTTCTCCTTTGATCCTTCACCCAATCTTTAGGGATATTTGGATTATGTCCATTCTATCTTTTTTCATGTTGAAAAGGGGTGTCCACAATGTGGGACAGAGGGATGGAACTGGTTGATGTTCTTGGAGAGACTGGCATCCCTGGACTTCAGGAATTATCTGGCTCAGGAAACATATGAAGGTTTTAGGTTTCTGAAAAGTAAATTTAAGTGTGTGCAACCTTTGTAAGATCTCAGATAAAGCCTTGGGTGTTCTTTAGGGTTAACAGGAAAATAAAGTTGGTTGGGGTTTGGTAAATGCGGCAATTAGGTAATATCTGAAGCTTGGATTAAGAGTAGCCTTCAGAATACCCTCTCAATTCTATTTGAACTTTCTTAGTCACTGATATCTTATTTGTATATTTCTTTTCCCCATTTGGTCAGGAAGGCATTGTCAATCCTATGGTGCCAAGGCCAGGCTCATCCCTGGGAGTCACGTCCCATGTTGCCAGGGAGACTCATACTCCTGGATGTCACATCCCATATACAGAGGATCCTCCCAACCCTTTTAAAATGACTTTCAAATAGTATGGAGTCAAATGAGAACAGTCCAAATACTATACTTTATTTGCTAATTATTTCTACCCAGGGCCCCAGCTAGTAATGGGATTATTTGTCTCCTTTGACACATGCTTTTTTCTCACCAACCAGATTGGGTAGGTACCAGTCTACAGTTTTATACCTGATTTTCCTTAAAAATGAGAAAATACTTTCTTCTCTAGGAAATGTAAGCTGACTTCCAGCTCAAGATAGCAGAATGAATGGACATGTGCCTCAAATCCACAATAAGGAAGAATATGAGAGAGGTTAGAAAGAATGCTGACTGGTTAATTGAGTTGGAGCCATACCCTAGAAAACTCAAAGAAGGAGCTACAGAAGAGTTAGGAACCAACAATATATATGCAGTGGGTTTGAAAACAAGGGGATCAATGAAAGATTTATATATGGACTAGATGCCCAATGCACTTTCCTACCCACCTTACTCCCATAAACACATAAGATAACAGCCAAACTTTATCTGAGGCACATAATGTGAGGCTCTTCTCTAAAAAGACTAAAGGAAATATCTGAGCAATTGGTGAAATAGTGGAACCAGAGCACAAATCCCCATTCATCCTGACAATTAGGAAACCACTGGTATAAGAGCCGGCAACCTATTTACTCAACCTAAAATCATTCCTACCTCTCATTCTACCCACCCCCATTCATGTATCTGAAAAATCAATCAAGAATCACAAAATATATAGCATAATTAAGAAAAGCCAAGATAAATGTGGGAACAAAAGAATTTTTATACATCATCTAATTAACATCTCCAAAGTATTTGAGACAAAAATAACAGCAATAAAACAAGAACAAAAACTGCCTGATGGACAGGCCACGGTGGCTCAACAGGCAGAGTTCTCACCTGCCATGCTGGAGACCCGGGTTCAATTAACAGTGTCTGCCCATGCAAAAAATAAAAAAAATAAAAACACCTGCCCAATGACAAAAAAGCACCCTTAGAAAATTAAAAATGACTGCTGAAATTAAGTGGATTGGAAACAATAGATTAGAAAATTTCTCAGATGAAATAAACAGTCAAGAAAATTAAATATACATAGTAGGAAAAAATATATAGAGAAAATGATTCCAGGAGGACAAATAATCAACTAACTGGAGTTCTAGGGCAAGAGAATACAGAAAATGGTAGAAGTTAAATTATTAAATGAATATAAGAAAATGTCCCAGACCTATAGGGAATACCAAGGAGGAAAGTCCAACTTGAATGGAGGCATTATGGAAGCTCCCACACATAAGGTACATTTTTCAGGGCATGAAGAGAAGGCAAGATTTTTATGGAGATGGAAGACAGTAATTCAAACTGGGTTAACGTGTGTGTGGGAGACAGGTTAGTGAACACATGCTTGGTGATGACAATTAGCATAATTTAATTTAAGTGCAATATTTGTGAAGGAAGTGACCAAAAATAAGGCTGGAAAATGCAAGTTAGGGGCAGATAATGGAAATTACTGATTGCTATCCTAAGCATTTTATTGTCTAAAATGGAGATCTAATTTTCTAGAAGTAGTGATATTAAATCTGTGTTTTAAAAAGCATAAATTATTTGGCAATATCTTGGCTGTTCAGGGACAGAAAGAATGTGTGGGGGGATATCTGTTACGAGGGAACTTTAATCTCTTAGCAAGAGACTGTCACAACAACATTAAAAAAAGAAAGGAAGAATTGGTTTCATAAAACATTTCAGAAGCCATACATAATACCCGCTATAAATTATTACTTGTCCCATGTTAAATGGATGAGGATGTTGTATTACCAATACATCAATCTTTTCAAGACTGCTCCAAGGGCTTCCTCACAAAAGGGTCACCTAGCCGAGCAGACTTGGAGACAACAGCTCTAAAGCTTAAGTTCTAGCCTTCTTTACAACCACTCTTTGAACAAGTCAATTAATATCTTGATAGTTTACTTTCTCTAACTATAACAAAAATAAATTTAAGTAACATCTATCAATCGTTAGGCAATATAATGGGGGTACAATAAAAAATGAAACTGTAGTGGGATTTAAGTCCAACAGAGCGAGATGAAATAGTTAGCTATGGACATGCTATGAGAAAGGAGCAGATTTCTGGAACAACAGCTAATACTAGTAGGCTGAGGAGCTGAAAAAACTCAATGAAAATTCAAGCATATTCCGTTTCTTTTAAAAATTTTTATGAGGTAAAGATTATTTCACAACCATATTATGTACTTAGAGAAAGGCAATTATTAATTGCTATACAACATGCAGTGTAGAGAGACGAGTAATGGCCAGGACTCTTAAAGACTCCATGCTTTGGAATGCATGCCAACATACTCTAGAGATCATTAAACCTGAGACACACAGAAGAACACAATAGAGGAGTCACTGGACTAAAAATCAGAATATCTGGCCTTCTGAACCCTTGGCTCATAGTTAATGTGTTGTATGACCTTGGATAAGTTGCTTATTATTTGGGGAGCTCTCCATCTTTTCTTTTTCAATTACAAAACACAGATTTGTATCTTTAAAGAGTTTATATAACTGCACTTGGTCTACACAGAATAGATGGAACTGTGCGAGTAAATATGTTGTTCCTTTTAAAATCCATAATTTAGGGTGCATGGGTGGTTCAGTGGTAGAATGCTCGACTTTCATGCAGGAGACCCAGGTTCAATTCCCAAGCCATGCACCCAAACAAAAACAACAACAGCAACAACAACAATAAAACATCATTATAAATGTCATTACTATTAATAAGTTCATTTATTTTTGTTATTTATTAAATAAACTTCCCTTCATGCATTATTAATATTTCCCAATTTGCTGAAAGGAGCATAATTTTAATTATTAATTTAAATCCCTTAAGAAGAGAAGCTAAAAAAACATGGTGGCACTGCAGAATTCTATGTTTTCTGATATTTTTAACATAAAACTAATAAAATCTAGTCTATCAGTCAAATTATAAATTTCACATGACTAGATTCCAAAACTTAAGATTATCCTACTTCTCTTGAATATCAAAAGAAAGCTTTAGGCAAGCCACTCTCTCTAGCCAGTACTTCCAAACTGGGAAAGACACACTGAAACTAGTAACACTCACTGAAATGGTATTTAAAAGGTGTAATGGAAAGCATCTGAATCCTAACCTTACAACTCACAAGTTAAGTTGTGTAACCAAGCACATGCTAAAAAAAAACCTCTGTGCTCTAGTATTCCTATTTATAAGCAAGTGTGCCAGTTTGAAACTATTACCTACTCAGAAAAGCCATGTTTTAATCCTGGCTTTTAATCCTCTGATTAGATTGTTTCCATGGAGACTGACCCATTCAATTGTGGGTGAGAATTTTTTATGAGATTACTTCCACGGAGATGTAACACACCAAATATTGGATGTGACCTTTTGATTAGGTGGAGATGTGACGCCATCCATCCCAGGTGGGTCTTGATTAGTTTACTTTTAATAGGGGAAGCATTTTGGAGAAACCTCAGATGCAGATGCTTAGAGAATAGTTGCGTCAGAGCTGAAAGGAACACAGACATTTGAAGATGTTTGGAGTGCAGACAGAGAGAGCAGACGCCTAGAAACAGATGGTTGGAGATATATAGAGAGCAGATGTCACCATTTGCCTTCCTATGAAGCAAAGGCCCACTGGCACCAGAGGCTGGAAACAATGGAACTGGGAACAAAGAGCAGCAGATGCCAGCCACGTTCCTTTCCACGTGACAGACATGAGCCTTTCCTGAGTCAAAGTATTTTATATGGATACCTTAGTTTGGACATTTTTATAGCCTTAGAATGTTAACTTATAACAATAAATTCCCTTTTTGAAAGCCATTCCATTCCTGGTATACTGCATTCCAGCAGCATTTGACAAACTAATACAGCTAGGGATAATTACTTCTAGAATAACAATATCTACTAACAGTTATTGTTTGATTCCAAACAGTGCTTGACACACTGACTAGTAGCTCAACAAAAAGCAAATACTGTTATTTTTAGTATTCAGTCTGCTCCCCTCCCTGCTCACACATATACAGAGAGATGAAGTAAACAAACATATATTATTCAATAACAGGCATGGATTTAATCTAAACTATCCTTATCCTCAGTCTTCTTGGCAAATCCATCTATATCAATGGGTTTCAGCTTAATCATTATCGAATTTGTGGGTTGCAGCTAAAATCTTCCTTAGAGGAATACCTAAAAATTTAATTGCATATATTAAAAATAAGAGAAGTCTGAAATCAATGGCATAAGATTTCACCTTGAGAAGATAGAAAAAGAAGAGCAAAATTCTTCCCCATAGTCATCTGAGTCAATTCCTATACAAAAAAAACACTCATAATATTTACTGTGTGTATGTGTGTATGTGTGTGTGTGTGTGATCTCCTGTCAGTTGTTTCCCAGGGGAATCATGACTAAAACAGGTATTGTTATGGAAGTTGTACCTGAGAAATAGAATCTGAAGGATGAGATTTGGTTCTGGGGTTTTGGGAACTAGTTCTCTAACCTGATTAGGTTCAGAGGCACTAATGACTTCATTCAACAACAATCACAATGGCACTAACAATCCATGGCATGAACTGGTAATAGAGAAAAGCAAAATATCACCACTGGATATGGCTATTCAAATGTTCGCAAGAGGCAAGGCTCTGGCTGAGAATGTTCTGACACCTTAACAGACTTTTGTGGAGTTAAAAAGTATAATGACAGGGCAGCGTAATGATGGTACAGTAGCAGAATTCTCGCCTGCCATGCGAGAGACCCAGATTTGATTCCTGGAGCCCGCCCATGCAGAAAAAAATAATAATAATGACAGTGGTTATATGGCAGAATGCTCACCTTTCATATGGGAGACCAGGGTTTGATTCCTGGACGATGCACCCCCCCCCCCAAAAAAAAAAGCGTAATGACATTTGGCCAGTTATCCTAAAATATCAGATATAGTTGTAAAAGAAAGGTTTGAGCTCGAGGCTTCAAATTCTCATCCTAAGTACCACATGAAGGACATAAGAGCTTATAAGTATGCCTTGAAAGAACATTTTATTCCATGTAATCACAGACTTGAGATTTCTTAACACTAGACCCAGAGTCTCATGATGCAAGTTGCTGAATTACAACATAAACTGAATTCCAAACCTTGTAGGGTATTTGCCTTTAAAGTGAGGGCAGAGATAGGAAAGGAATGAGGTCCTGAAAACTGGAATGTGGACATATCTGTAGAGAATAATAACGGTGGGGACACTGAAATCCTAGATCCTGCTGAGTCTTTGCCAGATAAACCTGTTATAGTCTGCCCTGAGGAATCAGCCACCCAATCTCCAATCTCCTGTGAAAAAATCAGCCATCCAATCTGCATTCTTCCCTGAGGAATCAGCCATCCAACCTCTATCTGAAGAGATCAACCCTGCTATGCCTGATAAACCTACAACTGCTGTCTTGAGGAAATAGTCTGAATACCTCCTCTGAAGAGATTAGTCCTGTTTTACCAGATGAACGGAAAGCCGTGAGGTAAGTGCCTTGCAAGACATATCTAAGTCTTCTCATGACCCACCCACACCACCCTCTTTTCTTCCAGACTGATAATCAGACTCAAGTCCCAACAGGGACAAAGGTGAGGTACAAAGTTTGACCCATCAGGACGTGCACTACACTCCAAAAGAACTGCAGGATTTTTCCAATTTATATAGACAGAAAATAGAATATGTTTGCAAATGGATATTAAGGATGTGGGATAATAGTGGAAGGAACATAAAGTTGGATCAGGCTGAATTTACTGATATAAGCTCACTAAGTAGAGATTCCAGATTCAATGTTGGAAGCTCCAGGGGTTCACAAGCGCTCTGATACTTTGTTTAGATGGTTTGCTGAAACATGGACAGAAGGGTGTAACATTACCTGCGGTCAAAACGTCAGAACTGCCAAGGTATAATGTTGATGTAGGGATCCAAAGGCTTAGAGAGACTGGAATGTTAGAATGGATTTATAATGTAAGACCTGTTCACCCACCCCAGGAATGTTCAGAGGACATAACTTTCAGGAAGACTGTGAGAAATAAATTTGTGAGACTAACTCCATCATCTCTGAAGCGCTCTATGGTCTCTTTCTCCTATAGATCAGATATTACTGTGAGAGCTTCTGTCACTGAGCTGGAATCCTTGAACACAACGGGGATGACTGGATCCTGAGTTGGCAGAAGACATGTGGCAGCACTTAATCACCTGAAGCCACAAGTAAGCTACATGAGGAAACAGTTCAAATGCCCATGGCCCCCACTACTGCCACATTATCTCCTCTTTCCCAGCCCACAGCTATGGCTTCTTGTGGAGTATTTATGGTCAGATGACTGAGGAAGAGAAAACTCGGGCCTGGATTACAGATGATTCTGCACAATATACAGGTACCACTGGAAATGGTGAGCTGCAGCACCAAAGCCCCCTTCTAGGACATCCCTGAAGGAAATGGTAAAGGGGAATCTTCTAAGTGGGTAAAACTTCAAGCAGTGTACCTGGTTGTTCATTTTGCTTGGAAAGAGAAATGGCTGGAGTCGGGATTCATGTGCAGTCACCAATGGCAGGATAATCAGGGATTTGAAAGGACCATGACTGGACCACTGGTGACAAGGAGGTCTGATGGAGATGTACATGAAAAGACCCTTTGGAGTGGGTAAAAAAACATGAGGATATTTGTGATCTGTGTGAATGTTCACCAGAGAGTGACCTCAGCAGAGGAATATTTTAATAATCAAGTGGATCAGGTGACCTGTTTTGTGGATACCAGTCATGCTCTTCCCCCAGCCACTCCTGTCATTGTCCAGTGGCTCATGAACAAAGCAGCTGTGGTGGTAGGGGTGGAGGTTATACCTGGGCTCAGCAACATGGACTTCCACTGCTACAGCCTCTGCTGAGTATACAATCTGCCAGCAGCAGAGACTGACACTCAGTCCCTGATATAGTACTATTTCCTGAAGTGATCTGCTGCCTACCTGGTGACAGGCAGGTCCAATTATATTGGCCCACTTCCATCATGGAAGGGGAAGCATTTTGTTCTAACTGGAATAGTCACATACTCTTGATATGGATTTGCCTTCCCTGCATGCAACATTTCTGCCAAAACTATCACCTGTGGACTTATAGAATGCCTATCCACTATCAGGGTATTCCACACAATATTGCTTCTGATCAAGAAACCAACTTTACGGTAAAAGAAGTGCTCCTACACAATGGTGGTAAAGAAGAGTTTGCCAGGAATACAGAAGAATCCCATGGGGATAGTCTCTTAGTACCACCATGCTCTGTGAATTAAATCCAATCCAGGCAGGACTAGTAATTGCCCAGAAACTTCAGAAATAAAGGTTTGGGTTACCCTTCCAGGCAAAGAATCACAGCCAGCTGAGATGCTTGCTGAGGGTAAAGGGAATATGGAATGGGTAGTAGAAGAAGATAGTTATAAATACAAGCATCATCAGTTTCAGAAAAAATACTGAGCAAAAGAAGTTTTATGTAAAAGAACACAGACTGTGATTCTATCTATTTGAAATTCTAAAATAGACAGATCTAATATATAGTTGGAAAAAATTACAATAGTGGTTGCCTATGTGTGTGTACGTGTATACTGAGCAGGAAGGGACATAAGTGATCTTTGTAGGGTGATCTACTGTTCTATATGAGGGGTTCAGGTTACAAAATTGAAGACATTTTTCAGTTATTGAATGGTGCACGTACAATTGTCTGTTTTACTGTATGTCAATTTTAACTCAAAAGAAATATTGAACTCTAGTTAATGATATGCATGCAGAAGTTAATATGGAAGAGTGTATTGATGCCTACAACTTTGAAATGCATCAAGAAGATAAGATAGATTGATGAATCAATAGAAAGATAACAGAAATAGAGTTGCTGAAAAAGCAAGTATAGTAAAATGTTAATTACAGAAATTAAATGGTGGCTATAGGGTGTTCACAGCTAATATTCTTTCAACATTTTTGTAAGTTTCAAATTTTTCATTTAGAAATATTGGAAAAATACATCTGACACAGAGAAAGTTTATAGGTGAGATCTTGGTACTCTTAAATATTAAATTTTTAAGTTTATTGAAGGTATCATTACTACCTTTGTAAAGTATTTAGTAAGACCTGCATGTATATGGCACTATATTAGACTTTACATAAAATGACTATGAGATGGAGACTTACAATCTAACATTTTATACTTATGTAACTGGAAAGGGGAAGAGGTGAACGAAGAGAGAAAGAATGTGAATGAGAAAGAATGAAGATGAATAGGAATGGATTGAGAATAAATGACTATAAGAGCTTTGGAGTAATTTGAAGAATTATTTTCAGACCCTACGCTTTAGGGTAGGTTGTGCTGATGCCTGGATTTGAAAGGCAGCAGGAAGATGACTTAGAGATCAATACGAAGGAGCACAGATCATGAAGCTACAGAGAACAATTATTACAGAGATCCTGTTATAATTTCTAGCACATTTTCTGAGAGCTGTTACATTTGATTCTTTCCTCTAAAGCATTTTCTGCCCTCTACACAGAGCTGGTTTGGGTTTGAGGGTGCTATATTTCAGTTCATATATTAAAACTTAAGCTACTGATTTACAATACAGCAGCTCTGTAATCTCTTTCATTAAGCTTCTGGCTTGTATATGACTACTTACAAAAAAATCACACAAGTACAGTTAGAAACACAGCACATATGACATATTCAGATTTGGTAAGGCCCAGGCACATAATGTGTCAGTCAATTGTTTAATAGCAAGTGAATATAGCATGCCTAGTTATAATACCTTGAGAGTTATTCTTAGCTAAATATTAGGTTATATATATTCTACCAGAATAAAAAAATTTAAAAAAACTGAACTGTACAACACAAAGAGTGAACCATAATGTAAAGTATGGGCCATAGTTAATAGGATAATTATACTAATATTGCTCATCAATTGTAGCCAGTGTGTAATATTCACAAAGTGTGAATAGTAGGAAACCTGTAGGGGTTCAGGGGGGTAACGTGGGAATTCTGAATTTTCTGCATAATTTTTCAGTATAACTACAACTATTCTAATTTAAAAAGAAGAGGACAAAAACGTGTCAAGTCATAGATTCAAAGCAAAACATAGGTCATTATACAAACAATAACAAATTCTTCAACTGTTTCCACTATGTGCACAACACACAAAATGAAAACCGTGTGCCCAAAACTTCCACTTAAAGTCATCATTTGACATTTGACATTGGGGTACTCCCTTATGAAAATATAAATTGCCCAAACATACATGTGTTTCAAATAATGAAATTTAGGAAAGTGTTTGTTTGGTCACTGTCAAGTTACAATGTCATGTTCAAACAAAGAATAAAAATAAAGCTGTTAATTTAATGTACATAGAACAAACTTTAATGGTTTAGCAAATTCATATCATGTAAAATAATTTGCTATTTTGAATATAAGGGGAAAACAATCATTCTTAAAATTTTTATAATTTGAGTAATTAAGTACAGATAGTGTGCTTCTATTTTGCCTATTTTTATCGGTAATACACAAGGAATATAAAATGAGTAAGACTTTCAAATGTTGATTTGAATATTGCACATGAGTGAAGAAATCCCATTTTCTTGGTAGATAAACTCCATTAGCTATGTATTTTTTACGTAATACAATTGCATCAGTTTGTGAACTTTGTTAACATTTTCTAAGAGTCAAACAATTTACCAACATGGTGTTATGTTATTGAGCTTACAACCAGATAAATGTCAGCAACAAAATTAAAATTTGAACATAAAGCACAAAAAAAATGTTTGAAGGGCACTGACATATTTGAGGTATTTTTAATGACAACAAAGAATAACTTAAAATTATAAAAGATAAAATTAAAAATATAAATATTTGAGTAGTGCAATGGTGGCTAAGTGGCAGAATTCTTGCCTGCTGTGCCAGAGACCCAGGTTTGATTCTCAGAGCCTGCTCATGCCAAAAAACACAAATATATATATATATAAAATATTTATATATATAAAAATATTTAAGTTAGCTAAGTAAACATCATTTAAAATCTCCAAATTGGACATTTAATTCAAAGATGCGAGAAGCTGTTAAATGTTGCTACTCATTTAACAGAGGAACAAAGATGCCTTATAATTTTTATTTCAAGCTTTTGAATCTGTTTCAAGGGAGAGTATTTCTGAATTATTTTTAAAAAAACTGCTATTGAGAAAAATAGATCCCATCTTTTATGGACTATTAATATTTTAATTTTCATTACATTTATTGAATACAGTAATTTCCAAAAACTTGTCAGGAGTGAGTAGCAGTTCTTAAGTCATAGAACCATAGAATTTGAGGCTGGAAGGAACTTTGGACATTCTACTTTGGGATGATACATATATAGTAAAAAACATTTAAATAGCAAGAGTATAAATAAATTATGCATAAATTGAACACAATTGTGGTAGCCATTAGAGATGGTGCAAATACTGTGGTGGCCCTCTCTTCCCTGACACATGGCAAACTTGTACTTCCTCACCCCCTTTTAAGTTAGGTATGACTATGTGACTTTTTAGCTAATGAAATGTGAGTAAATGTAGTTTGTGTACTTTGGGGCTGAAACTCTAAGAGCTAGAGCACAATCTGCCATTAGTGTACAATGAACTAAAAATTGTGCACTGAAAATTTGAGGTTGTTTGTTACCAAAACGTAACCTAGACTAAACTGAGTGCTAGAGAAATGGGCTATAAGTGAGTTGTGGCCATATCCAAAACCTAAAATATCTGGCATTGTTTTAGGGTCTGACAAGCAGGAGGCCAAGAAAAATTATAGTGGATGGTAAACCACACTATATAGCGCCAAAGCATTTCGTGAAAATGTCTTCTTTGGAAGATAATTCATTAATAAACTTGTAGCTCAAGTGAAAAGGGCTGGAAAACAACAAATAATTATTGGTTGCTGTTGGCTGAATCTGGCAAGATACAACAAAAAAAGATGTTTATTGTAGCAGTATTTATAATGGTTTCAAATAAAAATGTTGCCAACAAAAAATATCAGTTCAACAAATTCTGGCATAGAATAAAGACACAATAATATACAACCATTGGAAAGAACCTTTAATATTTTGGGAAAATATTCTTGATATATTATTAAGTTTGAAAAGCAAGCCCCCCAAAAAGCATAAGCAATGTGATGCAAATTTTGTTTTAAAATTGGACTAAGAAATAATGTACTTGTAAAAAGAGCACAAAGTTGAAAGAAAATAAATATATTAATAATAACGGTTGAAATTATTGGGCATGTTTTGTTCTCCTTGGTACTTTATAATAGTTTCCAAATTTTCCACAGTGACCAAATACTATAAATCAAGAAAAAAGACAGTTGTGTATCTTTTTACATCTTACAAAATTCTATTCTGACCCTGGGAGACTTGCAAGAAAATTAATTTGCAAACAATATTAAGGTACCTGAGTGTGCTGGTTTGAAAGGAAGTATGCCCCCTAAGAAAAGCCATCTTTTAATATAAATCCCATTTCATAAAGGTAGAATAATCTATTCAATACTGTATGTTTGAAACTGTGATGAGATCATCTGCCTGGTTGATGTGCTTTAGTCAAGAGTGGTTGTTAAGTTGGATTAGTGGATGACATGTCTCCACCCATTTGAGTGGGTCTTGATTAGTTTCTGAAGTCCTATAAAAGGGGAAACATTTTGGAGAATGAGAGATTCAGAGAGAGTGA
>PVIY010030667.1:0-30729 GCA_004026745.1 Myrmecophaga tridactyla | reverse complement strand
AGCCCCCAGTCTTGGGGTTTGTTCATATGAAACTTAACCCCACAAAGGATAGGTCAAGTCTACTTAAAATTTAGGCCTAAGAGTCACCCCCAAGAGGGCCTCTTTTGTTGCTCAGATGTGGCCTCTCTCTCCAGCCAACATGATGAGCAGTCTCACCACCCTCCCCCTCTCTGCGTGAGACATGACTCCCAGGGATGTGTACCTTCCTGGCAACGTGGGACAGAGATCCTGGAATGAGCTGAGACTCAGCATCAAGGGACTGAAAAAAACCCTAGAATGAGCTGAGAATTAACATCAAGGGATTGAGAGAACCTCCTCGACCAAAGGGGGAAGAGTGAAATGAGACTAAGTGTCAATGGCTGAGAGATTCCAAACAGAGTTGAGAGGTTATCCTGGAGGTTATTCTTATGCATTGAGTAGATGTCATCTTGTTGTTCGGGATGTGGCGGGGAGGCTGGAGGGAACAGCCTGAGGGTGTGGAGCTGTGTTCCAGTAGCCATGTTTCTTGATGATGATTGAACAATGATATAGCTTTCACAATGTGACTCTGTGAATGTGAAAACCTTGTGTCTGATGCTCCTTTCAGCTACTATATCAACAGAAGAGTAGAACATATGGAATGAGGGTAAATAATAGGGGGAACAAATGTTAAAATAAACTTAGTTTGAAATGCTAGAGATAGATGAGAGCAAGGGGTGGGGGGTATGGTATGTATAATCTTTTTTTCTCTATTATCGTTTTATTTCTTTTTCTGATGTCTTTTTATTTCTTTTTCTAAATCGATGCAAATGTTCTAAGAAATGATGAATATGCAACTATGTGATAATATTGAGAATTACTGATTGTATATGTAGAATGGAATGATATCTTAATGTTCTTTTAAGTTTTTTAATTAATAAAAAAGTTTATAAAAAAAAAATTTACCATCACGGAATCCCCTGATACTGTGTCAAACTTTAAGGACACACAAATCAATAGGCCGAGCCCTGTCAAACTTTAAGGACACACAAATCAATAGGCCAAGCCCTTGATCTTGAGGCTTGCTCTTGGGAAGCTTATGTAAGTAGCGGAGCTTAGACTACCTATAGGTATGCCTAAGAGTTACTTCTAGAGGACCTCTTTTGTTGCTCAGATGTGGCTGTACTCTATCTAAACCCAACTCTGCAAGTGAAATCATCACCCTCTCCCTTATGTGGGACATTACATCCAGGGGTGAAAGTCTCCCTGGTGATATGGGAGATGATTCCCAAGGATGAATCCAGCCCTGACACCATGGGATCAACAATTCCATCCTGACCAAAAGGGGGAAAAGAAGTGTAACTGTTGTAGTTTGCTAGCTGCTGGAACGCAATATACCAGAAACAGAATGGTTTTTAAAAGGGGAATTTAATAAGTTGCTAGTTACATTTCTAAGGCCGAAAAAATGTCCCAATTAAAACAATCTGTAGAAATGTCCAATAAAAGGCATCCAGGGAAAGATACCTTGGTTCAAGAAGGCCGATGAAGTTCAGGGTCTCACTCTCAAGTTAGAAGGCACATGGCGAACAGGGTCAGGGCTTTTCTCTTGGCTGGAAGGGCATATGGTGAACACGGTCAGGGTTTCTCTCTCATCTGGAAAGGCATGTGGTGAACACGGCATCATCTGCTAGCTTCCTCTCCTGGCTTTCCTTCACGAAGCTCCCTGGGAGGCATTTTCCTTCTTCATTTCCAAAGGTGGCTGCCTGATGGACTCTGCTTCTCGTGGCTATGTCGTTCTGCTCTGCTCTCTCCAAATCTTCCATTCTCCAAAATGTTTCCTCTTTCATAGGACTCCAGTAAACGAATCAAGACTCACCAAAATGGATAGAGACACATCTCCCCTAATCTAGTTTAACAACCACTCTTGATTGGGATACATCTCCAGGGAGATGATCTAATTACAGATTCAAACATACAGTATTGAAAAGGGATTATTTTGTCATTACAATAAGGGGTTTTGATTAAAACATGGCTTTTCTAGGGTCCATACATCCTTTCAAACCAGCACAGTAACTAATAAAGTATCAGTGGCAGAGAGAGTTCAAATAGAGTCGAGAGGACACTCTGGAGTATGCTCTTACACAAGCTTCAGTTAGACACTGCTACTATCATAACCTGCCAAACTCCAACTAAGACCATTCCAGCCAATCCTAAAGAACACCTAGGGCAATCTATGATTCCACAAGGGTTCTGTGCACTAATGCGACTTTCCAGAAACCTTCAACCTCCAAATGGGTCCCTGGTCCAAATAAGTCCTGCAACCCAGAGGGCCCAGCCTCTCCAGAACATCAGCTAGTTCCATCGCCCTACACTATTTTAGTGACAGACCCTTTCACATGAAAAAGAAGAATGGGCATAGCCCAAATACCCTTAAAGAGAGGGACAGAAAGATCAAAGGTAATGGTGGAGTTATACAGAGAAGATAGGATTTAACAAATGAATATGATTGCTGAAACATAAACTTTATAGCTCTTTTAGTCTCCAGTATTTTAGAGGAGCTAGAAGTAATTGTAACCCATGTCAAACTTTGAAATATGTTCTACAACTAATTGTGGTGCTGTGCTTTGAAATTTATTGCCTTTTTGTATATATGTTATTTTTCACAAAAAAGAAAGAAAAAAGTCAATTGTGGTGATAAAAAAAATATTAATGTCTTCTAGCCTCCTATATTCTGGAGCAGCTAGAAGGAAAATGGGAGAGGATCTTATGGTAGCCCATGACAAACTCTGGGATCTGTCCTCTAACTACTTGTTGAGAACCACTGTTCTTTTTATTTCTTTGCTTTGTATATATGTTATACTATTCAATAAAAAAGTTAAAAAAAAAAGGACACTATTGAGACATATGAAAAAACTGGACGATAGACTGCAAGCTATGCATCAATGTTAAATTTCTTCAACTTGATAACTGTACTTAAGGTGTTAAAAAAATGAACATCCTTGCTTTTAGGAAATATGCTAGAAAGTATTATGTGTCCGAGGAGCATGATGTCTGCAACTATTTACAGATGTTTAGATAATAGATAGATGGATAGATAGATAGTGTGATATGATAATTGTGACCATATGTTAAATATGGTCTGGTGGATCTGGTTATCTGTGGGGAGGTATACTGGAGTATTCTGTATGGGTTATCTGTTATTTTTTAAATAGTCCTATAAGTTTGAAATTCTTTCAGAATAATTTAAGGGAAAAAACTATATCTATAATCCTTACAGACGACCCAGAAGACTATTTGCCAGATGGTTTACCAGTTTTTCCTTTAGACTAATGAAACAAGAAACAGAAATGAAAAAACATTCATTATCTACTATTCTGATATTTACATTTTTTCTTACACTTAAATACTGCTCTTTAAAAAAATGATAAATAAACAAAAAGAAGTTCCATGAGTTAAACCAAACACTTCCTCACACTTTTTTCCTAGTGCTTGTGTCCAAAGGACAAAGCCCACCTGAGCGTACTGCACTCAGACCCCTGGAGCTGCCTCTGCAGCCTCTCCACCAGAGCCACTGCTCTGGCCACCCCATGCCTTCCCCATTTCCTCTCCCTGGGTAATGCTCTCCCTGGCAGCACACCATTCCTTTGCTCTCTTAGCCCCTTCTGCAGCCTCCTATTTCTCCAGCTGCTGGCTGTCACTGCCTCCTTTTTTCAGGCTCAATTCTGGCACAGCACTCATCACTCTCCTCTGGGAAGGGTTCTGTGCCCATATCTGTCCATCACCAGGACAGGTGCTGCATCTTCCCAGCACCCAGAAGAAATATGGCCCACAACGGGCATCCAGATGCTTAATACACACGATTCAGGGCCCCCATTATGAGCAATACTACTAGAACAGTGATGCTAACTAATGTTTATAAAGCAGTTTCAGTTTACAGAGGGTTTTTTATGCTCATCATTTAGTTTAGTCCTTGCAACACCTTGTGAGGAGTATCTATAGCACAGGCAAAGCAACGGAAGCCCAGAGGTGTTAGGTCATTTAACCCAGGTCACACTGTTGGCAAGTACAGGACTGAGATTAAGAATTGGGTTTGCTAGTGTGGACAACCAAAGCTACAGGCTGAGTCCCCAGTCTTGGGGTTTGTTCATATGAAACTTAACCCCACAAAGGACAGGTCAAGTCTCTTAAAATTTAGGCCTAAGAGTCACCCCCAAGGCTCTAGAGCCTCTTTTGTTGCTCAGATGTGGCCTCTCTCTCCAGCCAACACAATAAGCAAACTCACTGCTCTCCCCCTGTCTACGTGGGACATGACTCCCAGGGGTGTGGACCTTCCTGGCAACGTGGGACAGAAATCCGAGAATGAGATGGGACTCAGCATCAAGGGATTGAGAAAAACCCTAGAATGAGCTGAGACCCAGCATCAAGGGATTGAGAAAATCCTCTCGACCAAAAGGGGGAAGAGGGAAATAAGACAAAGTGTCAATGGCTGAGAGATTCCAAACAGAGTCGAGAGGTTATCCTGGAGGTAATTCTTACGCATTAAGTAGATATCACCTTGTTATTCAAGATGTAGTGGAGAGGATGGAGGGAACTGCCTGAAAATGTAGAGCTGTGTTCCAGTAGCCATGTTTCTTGATGATGATCAAAAAATGATATAGCTTTCACAATGTGACTGTGTGATTGTGAAAACCTTGTGTCTGATGCTCCTTTTATCTACCATGTCAACAGACGAGTAGAACATATGGAATAAAAATAAATAATAGGGGAAACAAATGTTAAAATAAATTTAGTTTGAAATGCTAGTGATAAATGAAAGCAAGGGGTAAGGGGTATGTATAATCTTTTTTTTTCTCTGTTATCATTTTATTTTTTTTTCTGTTGTCTTTTATTTCTTTTTCTGAATTGATGCAAATATTCTAAAAAATGATGAATATGCATCTATGTGACAATATTGAGAATTACTGATTATATATGTAGAATGGAATGATATGCTAATGTTTTTGTTTGTTCTTAATTTTTTAAATTAATAAATAAATAAATTTAAAAAAGAATCGGATTTGCTATACTGTACAAACAGGCTTTATGATGATTACTTAGATGTATTTTTTTCAAGTATGCCTATGGATAAGCTAACTAAGATATCTATTTTTAGTTGGTTAAGATTTTCATATGTTAATTGTAAAAATATTTGTATCACCATGTTTTCCTGAAATCAGGAAAATATTTAGCAATATAGGTCATTAGTATAGCAATGCAGATATCTGTAAGAACTTTCTACTTGATATTTTGAGAACATTCACAGTTTTGACAGCTAATCAAATGGTATTTATATTAGTGTTTAATACTTAGAATTTAAGAACTTTGCTATCTGAATTTATAGATTTTTTCCCTTGTTGCCTTAATTTTATTTTTTATTTTTTTAATTAAAAAAAAATTTTGAAATACAAAAAAACGCCAAACAAATGCAAACATTCTTAACTTTTGATCATTCCGTTCTACATATATAATCAGTAATTTACAATATCATCACATAGTTGCTTATTCATCATCATGATCATTTCTTGGAACATTTGCATCTATTTCAGAAAAAGAAATAATAAGAAAACAGAAAAAAATTCATACATACCATGCCCCTTACCCCTCCCTTTATTGATCACTAGCATTTCAATCTACTAAATTTATTTTAACATTTGTTCCCCCTATTATTCATGTTTATTCCGTATGTTTTACTCGTCTGTTGACAAGATAGATAAAAGGAGCGTCAGACACAAGGTTTTCACAATCACACAGTCACATTGTGAAAGCTATATCATTATACAATCATCTTCAAGAAACATGGCTACTGGAACACAGCTCTACAATTTCAGACAGTTCCCTCCAGCCTCTCCATTACATCTTTTTTTTTTTTTTATTTTTTTTTATTTTTCAAATTTGCATATGGGCAGGAGGCACCAGGGATCGAACTCCAGACCTCCAGCACGGCAGGTCGGAGCTCTGCCTTCTGAGCCACAGCAGCCGCCCTCTCCATTACATCTTAACTAACAAGGTGATATCTATTTAATGTGTAAGAATAACCTTTAGGATAACCTCTCGACTCTGGAATCTCTCAGCCATTGACACTTTATTTTGTCTCATTTCACTCTTCCCCCTGTTGCCTTAATTTTAAATTGGTTTATGAAACTTACTGTACAAACACAGGCTTTACAATGATTATATGGATACTTTAATAAAATATGTCTACGGTTAAGCTATCTAAGATATCCATTTTTGGTGGTTCTAAATGAATTGTTTGTTTTCTTAAATAAAAAATAAAAAATAAAAAAAAAAATAAAAAGAATTGTGTTTGCTGACCTCAATATGAGCCCCAGCAAGGTGTTCAGGAATCCTGCCTCTACATTACTGGGCCCTAAACTACTGAGAAGGTTGAGCTCTTACATCTGATTTTTCTAGATTTCCTGCCCACATTCTTACTGTCAGATAACAGAAAGAGTTTATCAAATGCCTTGTGGAAATCAAGAGAGGTTCTCATGACTAGTAACCAAGTGTAAACATGAAGTCAAGTCTGATTAGTCATTTAGTTCACTACTAATGAAGCCTAGTGATCAACCCCTTTTTTAAGGGCTCACTGGGCCCCTAAGGAGTCAAGTCAAAAGGATCATAGGTTTACTCTAAGATCTCCTTTTCCCCTTTTTGAAAACTGGGTCATTTAGCCATTTCTATTTTAATTTCACTAATAGATCCCCAGCACCTGGTATATAATAGTATATAGTAGATGTGGAATGAATAATCTTTATTCTTGAATAATTAAGACATCTTAATTATTCTTCATCTTATTATTATTAATGTAGCTGAACAAAGAAATGTTTAGATGCTGACCTTTTTGAACACTGTCTCACTGTAACCTTCCTGGTACTGTTCTTAGTCATTGGTAACTTCCCACGGGAGCTGCCTCTCTTTTCCTCAGTGACAGTGCAGTGGTGCTCCGGGTACTGCAGAGAAAGGTGACCCCAGAATATAAGGTCATGCCATGAAAAGGCCGTGTCTGGAACTGAAACAAATTTTAAAATATATACATACATTAGCCAACTTCAGAAATAGTTGGTGCTGCTGCCAAGAGTCCACGCTACTGATGGCGGAGGAGATGGGCAACCCCTCATATAAACAAGATCATTTCAGGTCATCTTCCAAAAGGCAGGACCAGAATATGACTCACACAGAGGAGAAAACTATCCTAATCCAAGCCTTCAAGGCATGAAATACTCGGGGAGGTCCTATTTTATTTTGCTTTTTGTCATGATGAAGAGTGCAGTAGGTAGAGTCTAGAGAAAGAATCTGTTAGCACCCCTTCAGCCCTAGCCCTTGGGTAAAGAAAGCCAAGGCAAATCAGAGCACAGGGAGCTGCCATAGTGAAGGAGGCATGCCATTGTTCAAGGCCCTAGCACTGATGCTTATAAACTTTGGAACACCATTTACAGGCTGAGGTATTATCCCATCCTCCTACCCTAAAAGAAATATTCAGGAAAGAGATGGTGATGATGAATACTGGAAGGGCTTTATCCAAGCATCCAAAGAGGAAGGTGGTCATTCAACAAATATATCATTGGCCCAGCAAACACTCTGAGTGACCACTGAATTCTAGGCAGTCAGCTAAGCTCTGGGGTACAAAGACGATCTAGATATGGCTCTGACCTTGGAGAATTTCCTACTCCAGATGCCAGATGTGTAAAATACCCCGACAGAGCTAGAACTGAGGTATGAGGAGAATAATACAGAAGGAGACGTTTCCTTTGCATGAGAGGGAGGGCAGATTTGCAGAGGTTCCTCCACAGAGGACGGGAAGTATTGGCTGAATCTAAGAGGCTGATTGCCAGGGAGACAAGAGACATTCCAACCTGAAGGAACAACATGTGCAAATGCACTGAGACATAACCGAGTATGGTAGACTTGGTAAAACAGTGAGCAGGTCAGTCAGCCATAGTGCAGGAACACATGGGCGATGGCCAGAAAGGAGGCTGGGTTAGTGCGAGAGAGCAGGGGCTCTTCAAGGGTCAGGTCTGCCAGGCCAAAGAGTCACCCAAATGCAGAGAAGAATTATCAGGGGCATTTCAGCAAGGAAAGGTTCCCAAAAAATAGCTGAATATAAAGTCTGAAACACTGGTGTTTAGTTAGCAGTGTCTCTCCCCAAATGCGCATTTATCCTGCAAGTCTATGTTGGCTGTGTGCATGTCCACATGAAGGCTGCTTGCTGACTAGTGTTCACTAACAGCAGACTATGCCTTTATCTTATTATTTTTTTTAATTTAAAAAAAAATTTGTATTAATGAGAAACCAATCAACATAAAATATGAACATTCTTTTTTCATCACATAGTTGTATAGTCATCATCATGATCATTTCTTAGAACATTTGCATCAATTCAGAAAAAGAAATAAAAAGAAAACAGAAAAAAACTCATACATACCATACCCCTTACCCCTCCCTTTCACTGATCACTAGCATTTCAATCTACTAAATTTATTTTAACATTTGTTCCCACTAGTATTTATTTATTTTTAATCCATATGTTTTACTCATCTGTCCATAAGGTAGATAAAAGGAGCATCAGTCACAAGGTTTTCACAATCACACAGTCACATTGTGAAAGCTAGATCATTATACATTCATCTTTAAGAAACATGGCTACTGGAACACAGTTCTACATTTTCAGGCAGTTCCCTCCATCCTCTCCACTACATCTTGAATAACAAGGTGATATCTATTTAATGCGTAAGAATAACCTCCAGGATAACCTCTCGACTCTGTTTGGAATCCCTCAGCCATTGACATTTTATTTTGTCTCATTTCTCTCTTTCCCCTTTCGGTCGAGAAGGTTTTCTCACTCCCGTGATGCTGAGTCTCAGCTCATTCTAAGATTTCTGTCCCACGTTGCCAGGAAAGTCCACACCCCTGGGAGTCATGTCCCAAGTGGAGAGGGGGAGGGCAGTGAGTTTGCTTGTCCTGTTGTTATGCCTTCATCTTGATGCCAAATACCTACTAAGCTATTTATTTTAAATAGCTGAGATTTGCCCACCAGGCATCTAAGAATAAGATCGCAACCCCTTGTAGGTAATCATTCCACTGTTGTTCCATGATACTAATATTAGAAGATTGAATATCTAAAATTCAGCATCAAATGCTGAGTTCACATAGACATTCTTCTCCAGGCTGCATTGAAGAAAAACTGTTTTGGACACCTGAACAAATCCTCAGGCGGTGCCAGGAGAAGAACCCAAGCCTGGCAGAGAAGACCAAAAAGCTCGCCATGGTTAATGATAAAGTTGTGGTGTTGATCTTAGGTAAGCCATTAAGCCTCTCTGAGCTTCAATTCCTTCCTCTGTAGAAAGGAACGAATTAGCTGAGGAAAAATTCCACACCAGTTGGTCAGTGTTGAAGGGAGTAATGAAGGGGGTATGACCAGGGAACAGTTGGCTGGCCAACCACCCTGAAACCTCTTCCAAGCTGGCATCACTTTGGCGAGGACCTTATTTTGGGTTTTTGCTATGCAGGTTCATAATTCCCAGAGAGGCACATTCTATAATGGTTCCATCCTAATCATTTATCAACTCGACTGTCCACTTACGCATTTACAATTGAAATAGAATGTCCACATCTTCTATAGACCCTTCTTGATGTTAAGGGTCCCAGGAAGTCGAATTAGGCAGCAGTTAATTTGATCTGTGATCATGAGCTTATATATAAAGGGAAATGAGCAGCGACAAAAGAAACTTTATTCAGGCAGTGGTATGCCATCTAAACCAGCCCTGCCAACAAAGAACTCCCCTCTGATGACCAAATTCATACTCAGCATCTTTATTTGTACATGCCACTAATTTTGCCTCACTGGCTTTTCAACTTTCAGTTCATTGTTGGCTACTCACTGTTTATTTTATTGGTTTTTAAACCAATTTTTAATTTTAAAAAATTGCTACTTTTTTAGATACCTAATAATCACTAACTCACATACAATTCAGTTAGACTTTTGCCTCCATCATAGCTAATAATAGCTAACACTCGTGAGGGCTCATTATGGAAGACCCCGTACCCAGAGTTTGACAGGACTTTGTTTATTTAACCCTCACAATAACACTAGGAGGTAGGTAATGTTAGTATCTCCATTTCACAGATGAGGAAATGAACCACAGAGAAGTTAAGAAACTTGCCCAAGATACACAGCTAACAAATGGCAGAGCCTAGATTTGAACACAATCTTATTACAGACTATGCGCTCTTAACTATAACATGATTCTGCTCATTACATGTCGATCTAAATAGTTTACTAAGAGAGGACAAACCCCTTTTTCAAGTTCCTGGGAGTCACCATCCTGTGTATCACCTTTTCCCCACCCTTTCTTTCCTCCTATAAATCACTTATAAATAAAAAACATTATGTTAATCCAGGGGTAAAAGTCTCCCTGTCGGCACGGGAGATGAGTCCCAGGGACGAGTCTGGCCCCGGCACCATGGGATCAACAATGCCATCCTGACCAAAAGGGGGAAAAGGGTAACAAATAAGGTCTCAGTGACTGAGGGAGTTCAAATAGAGTCGAGAGGCTACTCTGGGGGTCACTCTTACTCAAGCTTCAGTTAGACATTGCTACCTGTCAAAATTTGCCAACCCCCAACCAAAACCATTCTTGCCAATTCTAAAGAATACGTAGGGCAATATATAAGATTTTACAAAGGTTCCATGCACTAGGGTAACTTTCCAGAAACCTACAACCTCCAGATGGGTCCCTGGACCAGGTTAGTCCTGAAACCTAGAGGGGCCAGCCTCTCCAGAACATCAGTTAGTTCTATCTCCCCACTCCATATTAGTGACAGACCCTTCCCTCATGAAGTTAGAATGGGCATAGCCCAAATACCCCTAAAGAGTGGGAGAAAGATCAAAGTTGATGGTGGAGTTTTACAGAGAAGGTAGGGTTTAACAACGAGAATGACTGCTGAATCATTATACTGATATTTTGTTTGTCTCCGGTATCATAGAGCATTTAGAAGTAAAAGCCTAAAATTGTGTAATTGTAACCCATACCAAATTCTGAAATGTATTGTACAACTAACTGTCGCGCTATGCTTTGAAACTTATTGCTTTTTTGTATATGTTATTTTCATATACATATAAAAAAAGTCGATTGTGATGATAAAAAAATATTTATTCCTTCTAGCCTCCAAAGTTCTGGTGTAGCTAGAAGGAAAAATCTGAGAGGATGGCATGGTAGCCCATGACAAACTCTGGGATCTGTGCTATAACTATTTGTTGAAGAGTACTTTGAAAACTATTCTTTTTTCTTTCTTTGCTTTGTATATATGTTACATTATGCCAAAAAAAAGTTTTAAAAAATATTATGCTAAGTAGTTCATATTTTCCCAAATATATACTTAATGGGCATCTATAGCTAATGCCATCTGTCAAAGTTTTCTAAAAAACAAAACAAAACAAAAACAGAAAAACTTACAATTGGAATTGAGATTTCTTTCTGGTTTCATGGAAATTCACAATTAGCTTGGGCCAAAGTAGCTGAATTTATTCCTCTCTCTGTTGCCTCTCTCTCTCTGCAAGGTACCCCAGAGCTTTCTCCTGTCTGGGTTGTATTTACAAAGAATCACAGCTTAAAGACCTGTTGAGGAAGGCAAGGACTCTTGAGTCCTCCCCTCTCTCTTCTCTTCACTGTGGGGTAGTTCCTCTGCGGGCAGAAGACAAAGCCTTAACTTCTCACCTCTACATTTGCAGGCAATCTGCCAAAACTGCAAATGACCGGAACAGATTTCTCCCTGCCATTTACAGTAACTGCAGGCATGGTGGCTACAAAGGGAAGGATGTTGGGAAGGGCAGGGGAAGGCCTCAATTACATCATACCTCCTGGACCGTCTGGTAATTCATTCAACAACTATCCCACCCTTGTAACTATGTACTCAATAGGGACATGATGACAAGCAATAAGCCCATCGTCCTTGATCTGGTTGTGCTTAAAGACTGTTAGAGGACTCAAGAATTCATGAAGGAGATGATCACGGTGAATTACTGTGAAAAAGTTTCAGAGGCAAGTTCCATGAAAGCATAAAATGGGGGAGTGACCTAGACTTCAGGGGTGAGGAAAAACTATTTCCCTGAGACATCCAGGTAAAGATTTGAAAGATAAACAGGAGTTAATTCAGTAAAAAGAAGATGAGGGTACCTTCCAGGCAGAAGGCACAGCATGAACAAAGCCATCATTAGGAAGGAAGAGAATGCATTTTGGGCCCCGTGAAGAAGAGCAGTGAAGCTGAAGTGTAGAAAACAGGAGGCATGGAAATGTAGGGACAGGCCAGACCAGCAGGGGAGGGGATATGACTCTACAGGCCACGTTAAGGATGGTGGTCTTTATCCGGAACACTGGAAAGTCATGGAAGTATATAACTAAGGAGAGGCAATGGAGTGTGGTATGCTCAGATTTTAAAAAAAAATGATCACTCACTCTGGCTGCTCTGTGGAGAATGGATTGGTGGGGTGCCAGGGTGACCATGGGAGATGATGGTGATATAGTTAGAAGGGTATTGCAAGAGGTCCAGGTGAGATGATGGTAGAAAATGGCAGTGTTGGGAGAAATGGAAAGAAGTAGATGCATTCAAAACATATTCTAAAGATAAAACTGACAGGCCTGGATTTGAAAGATGAGAAAAGGTATCTGAGAGGACTCTCAGGTTTCTGGCTTGGGCAGTGAGTAGATGTTGCTGTCATTCAATGGGATAGGTTAAAACGGAAGAAGAGTCAGTGTGGGGAGGGGATACAGATAAAATATCCAACTGAGATGCCTGGTAAAACATACAAATGAACATTTCAAGTTGACAGTAGAATATATATGGATCTAGAGCTCAGTGGAGAGGTTTGGGCTGGAGAGCTTGATTTTGGGATTATCTGTGTGAAGAGCAACAGAAGCCAAGGACATGAGTGAGAATCTAGGGAGAAAAGAGAGAGAACCTTTAGGAAGGACAACATTTCAGAGCTGATTAGAGAAGAATGAGCAAACAGGAATTGCCAAAAATGTGGGAGGAAGAGCAGGCATGGAATTTTATGGAACGCAAAGAAAGAGAACTTGTCAAGAGCAACAAATACACTAAAAATAAACACTAACATCTGTTAAGTCCTAATCAGAACCAGGTACTATACTTTGAATACAGATGAAATTTAAATCGTTAAACAACCTTTCGAGATGGGAACCGTTATTTTCCCTTTTACAGATGAGGAAACTGAGGCAAAGAGAGGTTAAGGAGGTGACTCAAGGCCAGGTGATTGGTAAGCGGTGAATCTGATATATAAACTCAAGCAGCCTGACTCCAAACTCTGATTTGTTGTTCTCTACTATCTCTAAAGCAGTGTGAAAGGCCATATGAGAAGACGGAAGGGCAGCCAGTGAACTGGCCTACGAGGCTATCCCCTGGAACACCACTCGGGGAGTTCTGTTTCCAAGGGAGAGACAGAATGGAAGATAGACTCAAGTCCACTGCTAGGAACTCTCCATGTTATTAGCTATTCCAGTTGTCTGAGGGAGCCAATTAGGCTTAGCTATTCCAGTCGTCTGAGGGAGCCAATTAGGCAACCAGGCCATCACGTCAATTCTATACTCCTAGCAGTGCCTAATTCAGTGTCTTTAACATAGTCAAAATTATGTGTATATGGTGTATACATACAATGGACCACTAAGCAGTCATAAGAAGGAATGAAGTTGCGAGGCATGCAACTAGGGGTATGAAACTTAAGGACTGTATGTTGAATCAAATGTCAGGAACAAAAAGACAAATATTATCAGGCCTCAATCATATGGACTAACTATAATATAAAAACTCAGTGAACTGAAGTTGAGGGCATGGTTTATCAGGTTGGGGCCTATTGTAAAGGGACTCTGACAGCAGTCACGTATATTCAGGAGTTGTAACTGTTATTTCTAAATACTGAGATACTGAGCTGTTTATTTATAATCTGGTCATGCCTAGAAACTTCAGGTATTTATGTGACACCTGAGACTCAGAGTTAGAACTCTGAGGCTATGAAAGACAGCAGTACCCCATACAGGAACTGTTTAAAAAGTTGAAAAAATGATCAGAGTTCAACTAGAGACATGAAAGAAGTTGATCTGGACAGGACTAAGATAAATCAGAATACAGGATGAAGGATGATATGGCCCGTATTTTAAAACTTCAACTTCTGGGTGAGACCAAAGGGAGAGATGTTCATTTGTTACAAAATTTATATCTTGGGTAATGCATTTCCTAATTTAACAGCTTACTTGAACACCATAAGTACATGGAATCTAGAATAGGGTAAGAGATTTTGTTGGTTTGCGCAGGTTAATGTGATGCCCCAATATATCCCAGAGTAAACTGGGCAGTGAACAAATAAGTATTTGCAAGGTCCCCTTTGGGGACTGGGGAGAAAGGAAGAAATATTCATCTTCTCCATTTGGAGAATTTCTAATATTCTCACAAGCAGTGGGGACAACCAAATCAATAGGCAGAACCCTCAATCTTGGGGTTAATCCCTATGAAATTTATTCCCGCTAAGGATAGGCTAAACCTGCTTAAAATTAGGCCTAAGAGTCACCCCCAGAGAATCTCTTTTGTTGTTTAGATGTGGCTTCTCTTTCTAAGCCAACTTGGCAGGTGAACTCTCTGCCCACCCCCCCGTGTGGAATCTGACTCCCAGGGGTGTAAATCTCCCTGGCAACATGGGACAGAGATCCTGGGATGAGCCCAGGACCTGGCATCAGGAGATCAAGAAAGCCTTCTTGACCAAAAGGGGGAAGTGAGAAATGAGACAAAGTTTCAATGGCTGAGAGATTTCAAACAGAGTTGAGAGGTTATCCTAGAAGTTATTCTCATGCATTACATAGTTATCCCTTTTTAGTGTAGGGTGTATTGAAGTGGCTGGAGAGAAGTACCTGAAACTGTTGAGCTGTGTTCCAGTAGCCTTGATTCTTGAAGATGACTGTATAAAGATATAACTTTTACAGTGTGAATGTGGGATTGTGAAACCTTGCGTCTGTTGCTCCTTTTATCCAGGGTATGGGCAGATGAGTAAAAAAAATCTGATTAAAAATAAATGAATAACGGGGGGAAAAGGGGGAAAGTAAATTGGGTAGATGGAAATACTAGTGGTCAATGAGTGGGAGGAGTAAAGTATACATTATGTATGAGTTTTTTCCTTTTTATTTCTTTTTTTGGAGTGATGCAAATGTTCTAAAAAATAAAAATACATATATATGTATGTGGGCAGTATAACACAAGCAGCACAATGCCGACACGTGCTGCTGTTACCCCTTCACAGTGCACCATTCTAATTTCCCAGAGGACCTTCTTATCCGTTACCTTTCTGAGCCTCACAACTACTCTATGAAAACTTTATTTTCTTTTTGTTTTTTTCATCTTTTAAAATTATTTATTTATTTTTTTTTTACTTTTTTTTTTTTGCATGGGCAGGCTCCGGGAATTGAAGCTGGGTCACCGGCATGGCAGGCGAGAACTCAGCCACTGAGCCACCGTTGCCTGTCCTCCATGAGTACTTTTGCCTCATTTTACAGATAAGAAACTGAGGCTCACAGTGGCTAAAGAATCTGAACACAGTTACACAGCTGGCCAGTGACTGGCTCAACTAAGACTCAAACTCAGGTCTTTTGTTTGTTTGTTTAATATTTTTATTGAGCAATCTTCACATGCATAGTCCATACATAGTGTACCATCAATGGTTCACAATATCATCACATAGTTGTGTGTTTATCGCTGCAATCATTTTAGAACATTTGCATCACTCCAGAAAAGTAAATAAACAGAAAAAAGAAAAAACTCATATATCCCATACCTCTTACCCCTCCCTCTCATTGACCACTAGTATTGTAATCTGCACAATTTATTTCACCCCTTATCCTCCCTATTGTTTATTTATTTTTATGCTTATTTTTTTCTCATTTGGCCATACCCTGGATAAAAGGGGCATCAGATACAAGGTTTACAAAATTGCCATCACGTTGTAAAAGGTATATTGTTATACAATCATTGTGCTGGTTTGAAATGATGTATGGGCCCTAGAAAAGCCATGTTTTAATCCTAATCCCATTTTGTAAAGGCAACCCCTTCTTCTAATTCCTATTCAGTATTGTATGTTTGAAATTGTAATCAGATCATCTCCCTGGAGATGTGATTTAATCAAGACTGGTTGTTAAACTGGATTAAGTGACGACACGCCGCCACCCATTTGGGTGGGTCTTGAGAAATTTCTGGAGCCCTATAAAGAAGAAACACTTTGGAGAGTGAGAGATTTCAGAGAGAGCAGAGAATGCTGCGGTACCACGAAGCAGAGAGTCCACTAGCCAGCGCTTTGGAGATGAAGAAGGAAAATACCTCCTGGGGAGTTTCATGAAACAGGAAGCCAGGAGAGAAAGCTAGCAGGTGACGCCATGCTCACCATGTGTCCTTCCAGCTGAGAGAGAAGCCCTGACTGTGTTCACCATGTGCCTTCTCACTTGAAAGAGAAACCCCGAAATTCATCGACCTTTTTGAACCAATGTGTCTTTCCCTGGATGGATGCCTTTGATTGGACATTAGACTTGCTTTAATTGGGACATTTTCTAGGCCTTAGAACTGTAGGCTAGCAACTCATTAAATTCCTCCCTTTTAAAAGCCACTCCGTTTCTGGTGTATTGCCTTTCAGCAGCTAGCAAACTAAAACAATCATATTCAAGAGTCAAGGCTACTGGGAAACAGCTCAGCAGTTTCAGTTACTTTCCTCCAGCCACTCCAATACACCGCAAATAAAAAGGGGATATCTATAAAATGTATAAGAATAACCCCCAGGATAACCTCTCGACTCTATTTGAAATCTCTCAGCCACTGAAATTTTATTGTGTCTCATTTTTCTCATCCCCCTTTTGGTCAGGGGAGGCTCTCTCAATCCCTCGATGCAGGGTCCTGGTGAACCCCGGGAGTTCTGTCCCACATTGCCAGGGAGATTTATATCCCTGCAAGTCATATCCCACATGGGGGGAGGGCACTGAAACTCAGGTCTTTTGACTCCAAGTTCACTATCCTTTCCCAGTGGAAAGAGAATCTCATTGGGAGCCACGGTGACCTGGGTATAAATATCAGCTCTGTGTGACCCTGGGCAAATTACTTCACTTCTCTAGGCTTCCCACTGTTTTAGTATAAAATGGGAATTGTGGGTTTACTGTGACAACTGAACCAGATAATCTGAGTGAAGCTCTCAATGCAACACTAAATATCAGTTGTCCAGCCCACCCCTCTTCATCTCTCCATCTCTGCCATGGACAGAAGATGCGAAGCTTCCATGGGGGCAGGGGAAGGGTCTTAGTTTTCTCTTTCCAAAGAACAGAACAGGACTGAGGCACATCAAAGGTCACATGCTGCTCCTACATCCTAGAAGTCCCATGCTGTGTCATTCACGGGGACAGAGGAAGGCCTAGGCTGTCTGTACTTCCCCTCTCCTGGCAGGCAGGCCTCAGTCCCCTAACTACCAACCTTAATGACCTGCTGGCTGGCTGTCCAGAAATAAACTGGACAAACAAACAAATACCTTTTGAAGAAGGTCACAGCTGGAATCAAAGTCTTGGGTCAATAAACCCAGCAGGCACATCAGCAGTGCAACAGTAGATGGCAGGGTTGTTCCAGTGATTCCCACATCAGGAATCGGACACTGGGGAGAAACTTAACAGCTTAAAACGTATCAATAACTTAGAGTTCATGAAGCTTTTGAATCAATACTCTCCAATATTTTCTAACACCACCAGTGTGCAGCAAGCAAGGAAGAGTGTTTCGGTGTTTCTTTATTAGAGAAGTTGTGAGTACACAGAACAATCATGCATAATATATAGGATTCCATACACCACCCTACCAATAACACCTTTGCGTTGGTGTGAACATTTATTATAATTGATGACAGCACATTGTTATAACTGAACTACTAACTAAATTTCATGGTTTAACCTAAGATACATTGTTTGTATAGTTAAGGAGAGTGCTTTTATTCCCATATTTTAGAAGAGGAATCTGAGCTTCAGTGAGGTTAAATGACATGTCCATATTCAGGAATACAAACAGACTCTTAAAAGCAAGAAGTCAGAATGCCTGGGTTCAAATCCCAGCCATGACTCCGAGCAAATAACCCCCATTTTCCTATCTCTAAAGTAGGCAGAACTGGTTCTACATCTGTTGGTTGCTATAAGGATTAAATGAGATAATGCATATGAAACACTTAGGACTATGTCTGGCACATAGCAAGCACTCAATAAATGGTACATATTACTATGATTATGATTCTACCACACTTCAGATGGGTGTGAGGGTGAGATAATAAGCATGGCTTTCAGCAGCATAGAAAATACTCTTCTGAGAAATCAGGCCATTACCCCACAGTCTCTGGTTCAGATGGGGGTGAGGGTGAGATAATAAGCATGGCTTTCAGCAGCATAGAAAATACTCTTTTGAGAAATCAGGCCATTACCCCACAGTCTCTGGTTGCTACGTATGTTATTTCTTCACCGGCCTTCCTGGAGTCACGAGGTTACCGGAAGCAGTCTCTGTTGCCTGATGAAATGTACACTGATGGCCTCTTATCTGCTTTAGCCCATTTTCAGAGCATAGGTATTAGTAATCGCTTCTCAAAAGAGAAAGTGCAAATAGTTTGTGCTCATGGTCCTGAGAAAGGAGGCCCTGAACAGTTCCCAGGAGCCTTAAAGGTAGTGGATTTTCCATATGATAATGCTGTTAGGAGTTAGGTCAAGCAAGAGACCTAGATAGGGGCCAAAAAGACTAATGGGGGCAGCTTTTTCCTCCTCCCGGCCACCTTCTCCTTAACCAAGTACCTCTGACAAGGGTGAAGAGATCGTCATCAGAAAACACTGTCAAAGTTGTTTAGGCTTGCAGACATGCCAAGAGGCCAGGATACCATTCACATCTCCACAATTTAATCTCAGCCACAAATGACATGTACTCCAGCTGCTTTCTTGGCCATCCTAACAAAGGACGCCAGCTCCTGAGAGTTTGAGAGAGAGAGTGGCCCCAGCTCCAGAATTAATGGCATTGCTCAAGGAAAGGGAAGGCCAGAGGTACTCAGAGTCCAAACAGACCTGTCAGGAAGGCTGGGGAGAGGAAACAGGAGAGCAGCTCACCATGGGTCCAAGGAGGTCAGAAGGACCCTGGTCAGCTGCTCAACTGTACCAGCACAATTACAGACTAGGTTACTTGCAGGAGATTTATCAGCTGGCCCCCAGTGGACAGTCTGAGGGTTCTGCCTTAAGTGGCTTTCTATTGTCCTGGGCACCTAAGAATCTGGTAGAAGGCTTTCAGAGGCAGGATTATGGATGTAACTACAGACAGGGAAATGGGGTAGCACAAAGAGGAGGCAAGGGGAGAAGTGTGGGCTGGACTCCCACAATTCCTCCATTCAATATCCAGCCCTACCCTGTGACTAAGAAAACAAAGGTGTGGGGGGAAGGGAAGAATAAAAGCCATTTCCTTTATTGTAACTGCAGCCCAGCTGGGTAAAAGCAAGGCTGGAAGGGAGTCATGGAGAATAAATTTCTCTGGGTAGCCAGGAGGGAGGGTCCAACTTCTAGCAGGCCTGCACCCATACACTCAGAACTCATCAGAGAATCATGTAGGAGCTGGGGTGGAAGAGACTATAACCGCCTATTCAGCCTGATACCTCATGCTCCTCCTAACACAAGGTTACCTCCAGAGTCAGACAAAAACATTCTTTCCTAGCCGTCATGATCTTTCAAGTTGGACAAAAGTCAAATTGGCTCCCCAAAACAGCCAATCTCCCCAGGGCAAACTACCAAGCTCTACCTGAGGTACCATGTCATCCAGTTTGGATTTTCTATGGGAAAGCTGAGGAGTCAGGAGATGAGCTCCTTCAAAAGAGCTGGATTTGAGAGTCTCTATCCTCAAGGTGAAGGGCAAACAGAAGACCAAACCTAGATGCCAAGAGATGTGATCTCTGATTAAATTGTGCCAGGAAAATTCAAAGTCACCCTTAATCCCTGAGGCTCTGCATCAGATGACCAGTGAGTGTGTAAATAAGAGAGCTAAATGTATGTTTCCAGAGACATATGGTCACAAAATAATCTAAGAATGACACATAATAATCAATCAGGTTTTTCTGTATTTCAGCACTATACTGGGCACTTTATATAGGTTATTTCACTTAATCCATCCCAACAATCTTATGGTATGAGCAAACTTTTTATCTATATTTTCCAGATGAGATGCCAGAAGCTCAATTAAGTCACCCAATGTCAGATAATAAATTGCAAAGCCAAGATTTGAAATCAGTCTCATTCTATAGTCTGCACTCTTATCTACCACACTAATGCATCTTACTTCTTTATGTGCACGTATTTGTGTGTATGTCTCTCTCACACACACACACACAAATACCAGGGTGTTCTCCAGGAAGCTAACATCTGATCACACCTATAAATAACCCAAGATCTCAGTTCTAAGATCAGCTCTTGCCATTCATGGCCTGTTTGTGTAACTGGGAGCAAGTCCTTTTGGTTTCAGGCTTCTCATTTGTGATATGAAGAGGTTACACTCCTCTAGTGATCCCTTCTAGTTCCAAAGTTCTTTAATTCTAGGAAAACCCAGAAGTTTCAAATATTAGTTTGTTTTACCCTGTCTTGGCTTATTTTATTTAGAAGATAAACAAACAAACACAGAAATAGAAACACAGCAAGAACAAACATAACCATATGGGTTGGACACCAAGGGAAGACTCAGTCTGGGTCTGAGTCTGTTCTCTAGCCTCAGCTATAAAATGAAAGGTCTAATGAAAGGCTTTACATATAAGATTCTTTATAGCTCTAATTTCTGCTCCTGTCCAGTAACTTGCACAGAAAAGGCAGAGTCAACTTCCTTGGGGCAAAAGGGAGGTGGAACCAAGGCCATCAGATACAGAGGAGCTCTTAGAGCTAAAAGAACAGAAAAATGCTGGTTCCTCTCCAACTCTCCTACTTTCAGAAGCAAGCTCTCCCCAGGCCAACCCCCCCACATAGTTTTCAAGTGGAGGCAAGTGCTTAAAGGTCATCTAAATGACTTGATATTGGAAAGAAGGGATGCCTTGAGACAAAAGCTGTGCGTGGGAGCTAGAATCTACAGCACATGGTGCCTGTCTACAGGGCTGTCTCATTCTCAGGACAGGAGCACAGCTCTACCACTGCAGACCACTGGGGCCGAATATGCCCACCCAGCCTCCAAATGGATGGCTCCTTTCATTCCACTGACATCAAAGAACTAGGGCCAGGCACTCTTCTATGTTCTGCAATATAAAGATAAGCTCCTACCCTTGAGAATTCCAATCTTGTTGGGTAAAGGAATAACCATTCACTGGGTGTCTACCCATATGCATATACTATTTCATTCAACTATAACAAGCCTATGGGAAAGATTATTAGTATCCCTGTTTTCAGATGAGGAAACAGAGCCTGAGACAACAGGAACAAGTCTGACTTTAAAGACAGTTAATACAAAAGTTAATAATAAAGTGTAGGAACCGAGGGAGGCAGCTGATAGTCGAGATGGCTCTGGCACCTGCACTTAAAACAATCCTTGAGGCACCTCCATAAACAGTAATACAGCAGCGGGAAAGTCATCCATTCTGGATCACAGTTTCTTCATCTATAAAACGAGGTGCAGGGAAACCCTGGAAAGGTCTCCTTTTATCCCCTTATCCACCTGTACCTAGCTGTTAGTGGCTCTTTTAACCTGCCAGGGCCTCTTTAACTTGGCCTCAGGGGGCTCTTCCTTGGAACATTCCTTTCCCAGTTCTCCACGTCAGAAGCTTAGCTTTTGTACTCTCCAGAACATGAAACAGTACCCAGCCCATAGCACACTGGAAGACAGGAGGACAGACCTACTTACCGGAAGCAAGAGCTGTGCCAAGCTTCATTGGCAGTCCTGTATAACCTCTGGCTTGGAACAACATGGTTCCCACAGCCTCGACATCTCCAGGAATCTTCACCTGCACACAAAACCAAGAGGTTATGAAGCCAGAAAGAGAGCCCAAAGAGGCAGGGGCACAGGCATGAGATTGCTACTGTGCAAAACAGACTAAGTTAACAGAGTCTCGCTGTTAAAGGTCTAGGACAATGCTCGTGTGGATGTACAAGTCTCTACTCCACAGAATCTCCGGTAAGCCCTTATCCAGCCCTGCTCAGCTCTCCAGGGACAGGGAATTCATGGCCTCAAAATTAATCTTATTCCACTATTTTAAACAGCTCGATTGTCCCTTTTACTATTAAAACAAAATTTGTCCTTTCCTAAAACTTTCAGCCCTTACTTATGGTTCTAAACAGGATATCTCTCTTTTCAATGTCAGCCTTTCTTATGGTTGTTCCCAGTTAATTCCCAGAAACTACTTTCTTGGTTAAACATGTTACTGTCTTTTACTTTTCCTCAAAAGCTCTGGTTTTCAGAGTTTCCATCCTCTAGTCCAGGAACTCACTCAGGCCATGAGCACCATATTAGACAATATGTCAGACAATATCATCCCTGGCTTCAAAGCGCTTTCCCATAAAGAGGAAATCCACTGGAAAAGAAACTCTTTTATAATATAATTTTCCACTTAGATGTTATTTCAGAGGTAGAAGCAAAATGCTATTTTTGTTCAGAGCAAGAAAGTTATGCACACAGAAGGGAAAGAACAAACATTTACTGAATGCCTCCCATATGCTGAGAACTGTGCTAGGTGCTTTCACAGACCCAATCTCATTTAATTCCCTAAGCAATCGAATGAAATAGGTATTATTATACTCATTTAATGGACAGGGGAATTGAAACTGGGGGCCGGGGAGCAGTGAATAAGCAGAGATAGCCTTCAAACTCAGGTATGGTTCATTCTAAAGCCCATGTGCTTTACACCCCACCATTCCTGTTATTAGGGGAATCAGGACAGTCTTTGTAGAGGAAGTTGACACTTAAGCTGACCCTTAAAAGATGGGAAAAATTTATCAAAGGCTGGGAAGGCTGTGCAGGCGGGATTAGTGTGGGTAAAAGCAGAGTCTGTCCATGTCTCTCCCAAAGGGAGGTGCCCAGAACAAAACAATCCCGGTATGGCTCAGATGCCAACTTCTTAAAATAAAGAGGGCTGCTAAGATCAAGCTGTGGTACCTGACTCGGCCCTAGAAAGCAGGGCAAGGTTGTTACAAGACTCCCTTGTGCGCTCCATGTATGCAGCTTTGTTTTCTTTGGCCACAAGCACAGGCACAGTGACCATCACAGAACACTGTTTTACAGGCACAACAGCAATGAATAGACAATGCATAGCTCAGGGCACTTCAAGATCGCTCAGCAGCATTCCAGGGCAGCCAGGGCACCGTCTGCCGTCCTCCTCACACCCCAAAGGAGAGAGTTAAGCTTGCAGAAGGCTTTAAAACACCACCTTGCCTCCCTCTCCATAGTGACAGGAACATACATATGCCCGGCAATCATCTTTCCTGGATTGAAAATTCTCAAACTCTGAAGAGGAGCTTTTCTGTTTTTGTTTTTTGGAATGACAGAGGAGTAGCAGCCAGAGAGTATGACATCATCCACAAACGCCAAGGCAGAAAGCCCAAGAGACTTAAACCAGGCTCAGGTCAGATTACTGATTACTAATGAAGACAGAAGGTTTTCAACAAATGTACTAGTTCGAAACGTATTGGAACTCTTACATGGAACGGCTTTTTTATGAACCACCACACCCCTCGCCCCTGGCAAATCTCATTATTTTAGAGCTACACCTCGTTTCCTGCTTTTACTTTTTAACCCAAAAGGAGTATCTCTCACCTGACCACCCGCTACTCAGCAAATCAACATCTTGGCTCTGAATAACTTCTGCTTTTTCCAGAAGTCAAAAAGGATCAGGACTTTCCCCGATGAGATATTCAAAATAACCCGTTATTGCCACATCCTCCAGAGCCTGCTGTTTCTTGGGAAACTCAAAACCATTCAATAGACACCTATTTGGATGTGATTCTCTGTGCTAAGTACTAGGGTTATGAAATCAGGACCCCTTACTCCCTTCTCTCACATCCACCTCACCTAATTACTCAGCAGATCTGCCTGGTTCTACCTTCCCAAATGCCTTTCCAATTCTTCCCAGACCTTTGCCCCAGCACCAGTTTTGGTCTTTGGCTTCTGTTCCCAGTGTACTGCATAATTTTTGCTGGCTCACCCAGGCTCCAGGCTATCTCACCTCTAGGACGGCTCCCCACTGTCTACAGAACAAAGGTTTGCCTGTTTAGCACAGCACACCTGTTCTGGATTCCATCCTAGCCTACCTCTCAGAAGACCTGCACCTTCAGTTATTATTCACCGCTCCTCCCTCTACTGGCTCCTTCCCCACAGCCTTTAAATAAGTTCACGTCTTTCTCATTAAAAACAAACAAACAAACAAAAACAACCTCTGGATCCCATTTTCTCCTCTGGCTACTAGCCTTGCTTCTCACCTTCACAGTCATATTTAGGAAAAAGTTGTCTACGTGTCACTGCCCTATTTCCTCACTTCTCACTTAATGCATAATCCACCACACTCTGGCTTCCACCCCCACCATTTCTCTGAAGCTGTCTCTTCAAGGTTAACAGCCAACGTGTATTGCTAAATTCAATGCTCTTCAGTTATTCTTTCGGTAAATATTTATTGCATGGCAACTATGTGTCTAACACTGTGCTGGGAAATAGAAGCAAACAAGAGAGATTAAACATAGGACAGATATTAAATGATAACAGAATTTTTCAATTATAATTGGGGCAAGTGGTATGAAGGAAATATCAAGTTCACAACCAGGAGAGTGGGGAGTAGGGGTGGCAAACAAGGATTCTTTGAGGAAGTAATTTCCAAGCTGAGCTCTAAAGGGTGAATATAAATTAGCCAGGCAAAAAAGGGAGAGAAAGGAAGGATTACACTACAGACAGAGGTGGGAAAACATGTGCAAAGACCCTGAGGCAGGAACATAAACTCATACACCATTAAAGCTGGCGAACTCCCAGGTTAGTCTGTCAGCTCCAACAAACTGGGGGAACCAGTCTGTTGCATGTCCCAAGTTCCTGGACTACTACAGTGGCTCAATAACATTTATTGAAGGAATAAAAGTGCCCTAGAAGGTGGCCCCAAAGCACCCTTCTCTCTCATCATCCCTTACAAAGGGAGGCTCTAGTTACATATTGATCTGTTTTCTATTCCTGCCACAAACATTTATGTTCTTGTATCCAGACATTCATACCTCAAGTACTCCATGTTTAGGATACTTTCCCCACCTTTTCCTCTACCCTTCCGTTATGGTTCCCAAAGGCAGGCAATGTTTATTTCTACTTTGTCTGCATTTGTTCTATATCATTTGTACTGTAGTTACAGTTCTCTGTGGATGTTTCTGTCTCCCTCAGCCACTCCCCACGCCCAGTTCCAAAGGCTAAGGATTGCATCCTGACCATCTTCCCATCTCAGGCCTAGCATAGGGCTGGTACAGAATAGACACTCATTGTGTGGTGAACCCAAATGAAAAGTGCTGCCAGCTCTAAAGGTAATTTCCAAAAAGAAGCTCCAACAGTCAGGAGGGATAATTCCACTGATAGAAGTGTTCTGGCTCCCAGGCTACTACCTAAAAGCAAAGTCTTATGTGGATGTAGAAGCCTTAGTCTATCTTTTTTCTGTTAGAAAATAACTCAGTCAGGATATTCACCCAGAGCTGTCAGCCTCTCAAGGCCAGGTTCTGTTAAACAGACAACTCTTGGCCTCTTCAACTTCCTTACGGTCCTGAAAGTGAATGATTCTAATTCTCTATAACCTTTATTCTGGAAAACATAAGAGAAATATAAAGATGCCAAGTTCTGGAGACTTCTGTGAGGCCAAATGGAAGATTGATCCAAAGTCCAGTTTGTCTGCCTGGGATAGCCTTCCTCTAGGAAAACACCATATTGTACCAGGCTGTTCACCTCTCCCTCTATAGTGTTTGCCTCTCATATTTGCAGACTTATCAACAATAGCTACTGATTGTCAGAGTCCAGAAAGGGAGTGTGATTAAGTAAATGTCCACAGCAATCTCACACAAGGGACCTTTATTAGGTGTTTAATAATCAGAAAACTGTGCCTACAGTTATTATTGGAATGTATTGTTTTTAAAAGTTGGCAAATGTGCATTGTAAACAAGGTGAGAATAATAACAAATGGTTCATTCCAATGTTCTCACTTTCAGGAGCTTCTCTCTCCCAACTTAATAATTGGTGATATGACCCTCAAACAATCTGTGAATCCACTGTGGCAGAAGAGTAAGGCTGAAAGGGCCTTAAAAAAAAATCACCTAATCTAAACCAACCATTTCATTTTTCTGAAAGAGAAATGGGCTTGAAGAAGAACTGAGCTGTCCAACCATCATAAAGCTAGTGAAAGCTGATCCAGGAGGGACTCAAACCCATGTTCTGAGACTACCAAGCCAGTTAAATTTTTATTACCGATGCAACCTGAGGAATTGAGACTTGTGCAAGACCATGCAGCTACTCAACGAAAGGCCTTGGCCTAGCATCCCAGCTCAGAACTAGTGTTTTTCCTGTAACATACCGACATTCACCTTAAACTTGGTCTAAGAACTGAATTTCTGTGAACTAGTCCCTTTCAGGCTTCAAAGTAAAGAGAAATACCCAAGCACTGAGAGCTCATTAGCTCATAATGCCTAGTCTGAACCAACATTCACAGATGCTATCATTTCATTTGAGAAAAATCTCTGATGATTCTCATGTTGCACCAGACAATGTGAACCAGGAACAAAACCCGGCCAATTCAGTGTAGCATAAAACAACAAGTACGGTAACCACTGTGCCCCCCGGGAACTGGCTGGTCAGGTGTATAAATCCCACTTGTTCTGGGGTGAAGCAGGAAGCAGAGGGGCAGGGCAGCAGCTGGTAGAGAACAGCCAAGAGGGGCGAGATCACATTTTAATGAAATGACTACCAACAAGATTAACAGCAATGATTGACGTTCCTCGAGATACTCTTTTCTGTAGCCCAAACGGCTCTCCTCCTTACTAGCTTACCAAATATTACCAAAGGGAGTGTCTCAGGAAAAAAGGAAAAATAAACTAAGGAAGTTTTGAACTTTTGTGGACCTTAATTCCTCCCCTTGTATAAAGGAGGGATCAAATGATTCCTACCAGCTCCAAGAGACTGTGACACCAAACCTGGGGCCTCTCATTTTTCAGGTTAAGGTACAGACAAGCATCTCAGAAGGTTTTGTTCATTAGGAGAACTTGTGAGGATCAAGTGAAAGAACTGGAGTTAGCTCAGGTTTTGAACCCTGGCTCTGTCACTGTTTGCCTTTGTGTCCTTGGGCAAATTATTTAACCTCTCTGAGCCTGTATCCTAACCTTTAAGAAGAAGATAATAATAACACCTACCTTATAGGATTAGCAAGAGGATCATAGGAAATAACATTATGAATGTGAAAATACTTCCTGTAGTGTCTGGCACTTAGTCGGCAACCAATTTGTGAGTAGTTTTTCTTCCTTCATATATGTCTATGCAGTTGGCCAGCCAGGGAAAAGGTTGAGCTGACTGAATATATTATCCACTGAAATATGAAGGGCACGTTTTCAAAATGAATTCAGCAAACTTTTTCTGTGTGCCCACATGTACGGCAGACTAAGTCAGGAATTGCTGGGGCTCCTGGAAAGTACTCATGGAGTGTAAAGAACAAGGAAATGTTCACATGTCAGAGAGGTACAAACCAGGTGCCAGGGGCAGGACAGCTGAGAACAGTAACAGGATACACAATATACAAACCAACGAGACAGATGGTTTCTGTGGCTTTTGAGCCCACCCAGGATCTCAATTCCAACCATACGTTTACATAGGTATGAATGAATAGGCATTTTCTTATCTGGGGGAAGGCCTGTAAATAATCCGTATCAGAGAACCAGTTAACCAATTCATACATTCCCTTACAGCAGTTTTTTACCAGTAGACAGTGATATGAGGAAAAAACAAAAAAAACAAAAATTACTATGTAGCCAGGCAGTGTCCTAAGCCCTAGGCAAGCATGAATTTATTTAATACCAAGATCCCATGAGATTAAAAACTAGTATTGAAGACTATTATTGTTTCCATTTTACTGAAGAGGAAACTGAAATGTTCTGCCAATAAACTGAGATTAGACCATGGGTCTACTAGGTTCCAAGCTTATGTTCTTAACCACTTTTTAAACTTTCTTTCCTGGAAAAATAAATTACAGGCAGGAAGACCTAATAAAATAGAATCCTAGGGCAGATGCTCAAGGGATACTTTAATGGGCAATGGTTTCTTGTTCTAGCTATTATCAGATGTAAATTAATAGGTAATAGTATTTAATTCTTGGTACTAAAAAAGGAAAGGCCAACATGTACCCCCTCCCCACCCACCCCCACAAAAAAAAGAGAAAAATTCAACAAATGATGCTGCAATAACAGGATAGTCACATGGAAAAGAATGAAATGTGAACCCCCACCATACAACACATACACACACACACAAAAGGCCAAGGGTGAGAAAGAAGATAGACGTATAAGACACTGCACAGCTCCAGGCCCTCTCACTGAAGTGCCTGTGATACCTAGAGGTGGTCCCCACTGCTCCTTAACAGCGCCCCCACCAGGCTGCACTGACCAGAAGACAGCCCTGGGCTGGGAATCTATCCCCCAGAAGATGCAGAAAAGCCACCAAGAAGGTAGGAAAGCGACCTGAACACGTTGGGTTCCTATTCAGCTCTGAAATCGTGTTGACCTCTCAGACTCTACCCTGCTTCCTTCATTCCACACCCAGTAACTTCTAAACTTATCCTGTCTTGCCCTTGACATAAGGCATCCTCCACTGACAGATGCCTTCTTCTCCACTCCTACCACCAATTTCCCAGCTCAGGGTCCATTGTACTCTAGATTGGTGGTTTGACTTATTGTGGCCCAATCCATCCTGCCCACCAACGTCAGACTGATATTCTAAAAACAATATGCCCATATCAGGACTCCTTCTGCCTCTAAACCTATGGTCTCTACTGCAAACTAGAAAACTTCACAATCCCCAGCCTGGAAGTTAAAGTCCTTTATAGCCTGGCTTCAGCCACTCTCTAACCTTTATCTTCCTCTTCCTGACTCTGCAACCTCCCAACTCTACCACACATATCAATTTGTCATCCCTCAAGATGACCCTGAAATTTGCCCACCGTTGTACTATACTCTCTAACCACCCAGTACGCCTATCCACCAATTTCTACTCAGTTATTCCTTCTCTCAAAGCATTTACCCCTCACATATGATATTAATATATTTATTGTCTGACTCTCCCCACCAGAATATACACTCCATGAGGGAAAGGGTTTGGTATATTTTGTTCCCTGCTGTATCCCCCAGGGTATAGAAGTGCTTGGCATATAGTAGGTACTCAATATACATTTGTGGAATGAAGGTATGAACAGAATTCTCCCCCACCTTTGAAATTTTATGTCATCACATACTGGTCTTATAAAAGATTGTCTTGATTTGTCAGGGTTTTTTTTTCCCTTAGTTAGTTCTCCCAGACAATAAATTATTCAAAGCACAAACCACACACTATCCACTTCCACATATATTTATTAAGGGCTTAGTATGTGCCAGACCCTGCATGTCTCAAGCAACCTGGAATATCGGAAAGAGTATTGGAAGAAGACTTCAGTTAGTCCTGGCTCTACTGCAAGCTGAGTGACCCCGGGCAAGTCACCTTCCCTCCCTGGGCCTGTTTCCTCACATGTGAAATAAGAAGACTACATTATTCCAAAGTCTCTCCTGGCTGTAACATTTTTCAAAATTTATGAGGTAAAACTTGGCCAAGCTTGGTGCCTGAGACACCACAGGCACTCAGTAAATATTTGATTTCTTTGTTGTGGATTCTCCTGTTACACAAGAGGAATCTGAGTTATCTTGGACAAAACAAGTAAAAGTTTATGTCCTACTTCCTTTTCTGATTTCACAGGCAACCTTGTTCTGGTGGTTTTAGTATAGAAAGGAAGAAGCACTGGACTTGACACTGGAAAATATGAACTCTGACCACCACCACATATTTAGTTGTAGGATCTTTAACAAGTCAATTCTGGGCCATTAAAAAGTTATAATGGTTTTCCCTCAGGTGGACAAGGGTACTATGTGCCTTTCTATTTTAGGGCCTTTTTACACTGTTTCCTATGCTGGAAATGTTCTACTGATTAACTTCTACTAATCCTCAGGTGTCAGCATAAACTTGCCCTTCTTAGGAAAGTACTCCCTAGATCCTACCCCCATCTTTGGTGCACTCTTATTGCACTTATCTTAATTATTATCTCAATCTTGTACTGTCCATCTCTAGGACCGTAAGCACCACAAGAGCAAGAACTGCGTCTGTTTTGTTCACCACTGTATTCCTCAACACTTGGCTAAGTGCAAGGCGAAGAAGTATCAACAAATATTTTTTGAATGAATAGATGAATGCATAAGCTAATGAATATGTAAAAGCTGGCCAATCCCTCAATCCCCACCCCACCAGCCCCTAAGCAAAAGGGTCAGACTTTCAGTTATCCATCTTGCAATGAGAAAACAGCCTCCAGAAAGCTTTCTGGTTCATTCAGAGAAAAATCTGATAAGCACCATTACACTCTAAGATCTTTCACAAGTTTTTGAGAAACAAGGTTCAAGACAGGGAGCCTACGTTACACAGGAGCTAGAAAGAGTCGCTGGAAATCAT
>PVIY010030666.1:0-30729 GCA_004026745.1 Myrmecophaga tridactyla | reverse complement strand
TCTGCAGTTTGAAGCAAATAGATTAAGCCAACAGTAAATAAATAGAAGATATAATAATTAGAACAAGTAAAAATGAAACTACAATTATTTACATAAGCTGGTGAAATCCTCATGTGAAGTTTCTCAAAATAGTTTGGTCACTATTGCATCAATACCATAAACCAGTTCAGAAAAAATCAGCAGCTTTACAATACTGACTTCTCCCATCTATGTGACAATTTTCTCCCTCAATTTATTCAGATCATATTTTATTAGTTCTTTTGCTTTTTGCTTTGTGTATTTCAAGGCCATGTATTTAGGTAGACATAAATATCTCCCTGGTGAATTGAATCTATCATCTTGAAATCTTCTTCTGTACCCCTAATAATTATTTTGCTTAATAGGTTTTTTTATCTGATATTAATACAGCTATAATGGTTTTTTTGGTTAGCATTCATAGAGCATATTTGTCCTTTCAAATTTTTTGTATCCTTATGTTTTAGATATGTCTCTTATAGAGGTATATAATTATGTATCGTTTTATCCAGTGTGATCATTTTCTTTAAAATTGAAGCACTTAGTCCATTTATATGTAATATAACTGCTAAAGTATTTGAGTTGAAATCTACCATTTACTAAATGCAATTCTTTCCTTTTTTGTCTTGTTTGGTTTGCATTTTTATTGCCCCATTTTCCTTTACCTTAGAGGAGAAATTATAAGCTATTTTATTATTCTTTTAGCGTTTACTATAGAGTATTATGCTAAAAATTAATAGTACTTTTACTCATCTCTAGAATAATGCAAGGGTTTTACAACCATTTGCACCCTAACTTAGAACTTATTGATCATGTATTTCAGTTCTCTATTTTAAACCCAAAACATTACTGTTGTTTTGTAAATTATATTCATTTAAATTTATATACATATTTCCGATTTCCTTGGCTTTCTTTCCTTCCTTATTCTTTGACCTTCCATCTGGAATCAGGTTTTTTCTACCTGAAGAACACTATCTGGTTTTTATTTCAGTGCATTGCACTTGTAACAAATTATTTCAGGTTTCATTTGTTTGAATGTGTATTTATTTTACCTTCTAAGTTGAAGAATATTTATGTTAGGTATATTTTTCTAGGTTGGGAATTGTTTTATTTCAGCAGGTTTAATTTTAATTTCAATATTAAATTTAATATTATTGGAATTTAATATTCCATTGTCTTCTGGATTTTTTGTTTCTGTCAAGGATTTAATTCCAAATACTTGCCAATAAAAATATTGTTGCTCCTTTTTAGGTAATCTGTCTTTTATTTTCTGTATGTTTTTAAGACTTTCTTTGTGTTTCTTTTTCAATAGACTGATTGCGATTTATGTATCTAAATGTGGATTTCTTTGAATTTATTCTACTCTGAGTTCAAAGAGTCTCTTTAAATTGTGTTTTGACATCTTAAACTATATATAGTTTCTGCCATTTTATCTTCAAATATTGCTTCTTCCCTATTTTTTCTCTTTTCTCCTCCTAAAACTTCAATTATATGCATGTTAGAACCTTCTCTCTGTAAAGTTTACATCTTACACTCTCTCTGGATCTCCATTCTATTGTTCCCCCATGATTCACACTAGATATTTCCTTCTGACTTATCTTCTCTGTGAGGAGCTTGTACTTGTTTCATCCTTTCTTATAAACAGCAGTTACTTGTGGTCTTGAGCTAAAATGAGAGGACTTCTCTACCACTTAGCCTTTTGATTGGGCCATGGACTCTATTTTTGCCCCTCTAATCTTTAGAAGTTTCCAAAAGCATTTTCAACAGCACTCTCCCTCCAAATTCACAAGTATTCGCAGGGGAAAGCACACCCTAAATGCCAGGGTCACAACCCTGGGCCCCCTCCTTCCCTTTTCAGCTTTTCAATGACTTCGACCAGACTGTTGCATTGTGTAGACCTTCTAGTTGTCTTCACTGGAGGTGAATGTGAATGAGTGATCAGAAAAACCTAGTCTACATTATTCAAGGCAAAGGTTTCATTGCATTGAAAATTTAGAATTTCAAAGAGAGAGCGAATTCTAAAAGTTTACAGAGAATGCAGAGAGTTCGGAATACAAATGAGATTAATAGTATATTTTTTAATGATAACACTGGATATAGGAAGATAATGGGATGAAGTTTTCAAAGTAATAAAGATACTATAATTATATCAAGTTGAACTATGATTCAGATATGAGGGTATGATGAAATTAAGATTAGACATGCATGCACCCCCAAATTTTCTAAACAAATATTCATGTTAAAAATAATCTTGGATGAAATAGTTAAACAAGGGAGAAAAATATGAAAAGTGCTGAAAGAGATATGTGATGTAAAATTAGTGCACACCTTAGTAGCATTCTCATTGTCTTAAAAAATATCTAAGAAGAAAATAAATATATTCCTAATAATTTAGGATTAAAGCTTCTCAGAGCAAGAGTAGAGCAAGAGATGTGAGGATGAACGAAAGATATCAATTTAAATAAATTAAGAAACTATTTAAAAATAAACAGAAAAATAGGGTGACAAACTGATACAACAAAATAAAATGGAAACAATTGCCCAAATATATCTGTAGTTATAATAAGTACAAATATCCTAAGCTAACTAGTTGAAAGATAAAAAAATTACCATTTTTAAGAGGCATACATGACTCAAAAGAACATGCAAAGAGTAAAAGTAAAAAGATGGAAAATATATCTCAGGAAATATTAACCAAAAGAAGCCTAGTGTAGCTTAATTAATTTATTAAAATTTTTTTTTGATTGTGAAATGGAACATATATGCAAAAAAGCAATAAATTTCCAAATACATTTTAACAAGTAGTTATAGAACAGATTTTAAAGTTTGGTATGGGTTACAGTTCCACAAGTTTTTGTTTTTTCTTCTAGCTGCTCCAAGACACTGGAGACCAACAGAAATATCAATATAATGACTCAGCAGTCATATTCCTTTGTTGAATCCTATTTTCTCCAGCTGAGGAAACATTTGTAAAAAGTCATCACATACTAGGCCAAAAAGAAAGCATCACTAAATTTCAAAGACTAGATTTTATACAAATCATGACGTTTTGGGTCTTGAGCAATGAAGTTGGAAATAATTAAGGCAAAGGTAAATTGAACATGCCTGCCTGTTTGGAAACTTAGAAATGTGCTACTGAATAACATATAGATTAAGGGAAAAGAAATTAAATGGACGTTTTAAAAGAACAAAAACTGAAGGATAATGGAGTCACACAAGCTAATGCCTGTGATAGCAAAAGCTGTGCTTTGCCATAATTATAAAACTATTATGTATGTTAAAAAAGAAGAATGCCTCAAAATGAAAATGCTAAATACCCAGATTAAAGACTTAAAAAAATGAAAAAGAGTAAACACAAAATATAAAAGGAAACATAAATTATGAGTAGATATTAATTAAATAGAAAACAATAGAAAAGATCAATCAAGCCATGAACTTGTTCTGTGAAAGAGGAAATGAATAAAATAGATAAGCTCTGGCAAGACTGTTGAGGAGAAACAGGACATAAATAAGCAATATGATGAGCACAATATAGGTAGAGATCAGAAACACAAACACTATCAATATTTTATTCCAAAATGTCAAAAACCTAGACAAAATGAATAAATTCTTAGTAAAATATACTTTATTATAAATGACATAAAAAGAAAGTTGAATATTCCTATGTTTAAGAATTTCAAGCATCTGCTTATCAAAAAACAAAAACATAACAAAACCAAAAAAAAAAAAAAAACCCAAAACCATAAAGACTAAATTGTTTCATAGGTCCGATCTTTTTTGGAAATTTTGGCAATAGACAAAGAGGAAGTAATTCCTAATTCATTCTCTGAGACTAGCATAATCCTGATATCAAAACCTAAAGAAACATAATGTACAACGAATATTATGAAAGCTTATTCCACTGAAAAATATGACCTGGAAATTTTATTTCTAGGTATACCACCCAAAGAAATGAAACCAGGTACTTGGAGTAATGCACAGCATTATTCACAATAGTGAAAGGTGGGAGCAACCCAAGTGTTCATGAATAGATGAACGGATAAACAAAATGTGGTACAGCCATTGCTTTAGTTTGTACGCTGCCAGAATGCAGTATACCTTAAATGAAGTGGCTTTTAAAAGGGGAATTTAATAAGTTCCAACTTTATAGTTCTAGGGCTGTGAAGGCAAGGTTATAAAAATTTCCAAATTAAGGCATCCAAGGAAAGATACCTTGGCTCAAGAAAGCTGATGACATTAGGAGTTTCTCTTTCAGTTAGAAAGGCACATGGTGATGTCTGCTAGCTTTCTCTCCAGGCTTCTTCAATGGCTTCCCTGGTGCATTTTCTTTATGCGTCTCCAAAAGTCTCTGGCTGTGTGGGCTCTTTGGTTCTAAACCTTTTTCCAAAATTGTTCCCTCTTAAAGGGCTCCAGGAAGCAACCTCACCTTGAATGGGTAGAGACACATCTCCATGGAAACAATAAAAGAGATCTCATTCAGCAATATATATATAAATATATATATATATATATTTTCACCCAGCAATATTGAATGAGTATTAAAGAACTTGGCTTTTCTGGGGTACACAACAGTTTCAAATTGGCATTTCCATACAATGAATAATTATTCCACCATAAAAAGAAGTGAAGTGATAGTATGTGCTACAACATGGATGAACGTTGAAAACATTATATTGAATGAAATAACCCAGGCAATAAAGGACAAAATATTGCATGATTTCTCTTTTATCAAATACTTAGAATAAGCAAATTCATAGAGAAAGAAAGTAGAATAGAGGTCCCCAGGAATGGCAGGAGGGAGGAATGAGGAGTTATTGCTAGATGAAATAGCAAATTTGGGATAATGGAAATGATCTGGAGATAGTGGTGAACATTACAAAGTATTATCAAATGTACTTAAAAGTCAAAGAATTCTCCACTTAAAATGGCTAAAATTATTTTTATACTATGTATATTTTACCATAATTAAAATAAATTAAAGTACTTTCAAATAAAATTCAAAAATTCATAAAATAGATAAAGTATCATGATCAGTATGGGTTTATTTTAGATATGTGAGAGAAATTTAATATTAGAAAATCCATAAATGTGATTTACCACATTAAAAGATTAAAATGGAAGTCTCAAAAAGACCTTTTAAAAGATGAAGGAAAAGTGTTTGTAAAATTTTAAAACTCTTTTTCATAAAACTCTTATTAAATTAGGAAGAGAGGAGAAATCCCTATGTTTAATAAAAGAAAAATTCCTCAATTAAAAATATATATCTTAGAGCAAACTAGATGCATTCCTTTTAAAAATCAATAAAAGAGAAGATCACATCCACTTCACCACTCCTATTTAACATTGCATTGGAGTTCCTGGACAGAGTAATAAGAAAATAAAATAGGTCAAAAGAATAATGATAAGAAAAGAGGAAATAAAGCTATAATTATTTGAGAATAACATTTTTTACACAGAAAACCCCAAAGCATCTACTGACAATGATTTGAAATAATAGATGAATTTTACAAGGTGGCTGCAGTGAGACTGTTGTATTAGGAAGTTAGTTGCATTTCTGTATAGCAATGCCAATAATCAGAAAACAGAGTTGTAGAGTAGATGTAATTTACGATTTTGTCAGTTAATGCCAAATACATAGGAATACATTGAACTAAAGATGAGCAAGAGCTGCACAGAAAAATTTAAAAACTTTATTAAGAGATTGAAAAGGAGACATAAATAAATGAAAAGATATTCCATGTCCATGTATTAGAGGTCTTACTATTGATGCTATGTCTAGTCTCCCAAATGCATATATAGAGTTACTCTAATTCCAATCAAAATCACAACAGAGTTGATAAGATGATGCTAAAACATATGTAAGTGAAAATCGTCAAGAATATACAGGGTATTTATGCTTGCAGAGCTTCTTATAAAGCTTTAGTAATTAGGACAGTATGGTCTTAGCACAGGGAGAGATAAACTGACCAATGGGATAGGATACAGAGTTCAAGAACAGACCCACATCTGACAATATTGGCATATGACAGAGGTGGCAATGGAGAAAAAAGGGACTATTCAACAAATGCAGCTGGGGAAAATAGTTATCCATCTGGTAAAAGAAGATTACTTACTCAAATGTCACAAACAAAATTTTAAAAATTCGGTATAAAATTAATTAATAAATTGAGTAACTTTTAAATCTTAGAGGAGGGAAACATTTTTGAAAAAAAAAGCATTGACTATAAAAAATGGAAAAATGTATTCAAATTTAAATTAAGAACATTTTTAAATATTAAATGTAATCTCACAAAGAAAGGAAAAAACCCGATTTACAAACTGAAAGGAAATATTTACAATTCACAAAACCAATAAAGGACTATCAATTATATATGTATATATGTATAACTTCTACAAATCTGTAAGAGGAACACAAATGAAAAAATGAATGCCTTATAAACAGCCATTTCATAGAAAAGGAAACTCATATGTCGCAAACACATAGGAAGAAATGTTCACTAGTGAACAAGATAGTTCAAATCCAAACCATATAGACATCAATGAAAAGTGTGACAATTCCAAATATTGCAGACATGTGGATACAAACAATCTCTTCAAAATAGCTAGTGGTAGTATAAAAGGAAATTTGGGAATTTCCCAAATTCCCACTTTGGGAAAATAGTTTTGCTTCTTCTCTTAGAAGATCTCTATAAACTGTGACCCAGAAATTCCATTCTTAAATATACAGCTATGAAAATTTTTTCACATGTACCAAAGCATGTGCAAGAATGTTCTTAGTGATCACTCAAGAATTGTAAAATCTGGGAGCAACTCAACTGCCCATCAGTGGGACAGGGGATGGTACTGTATTTATATTGTAAATACAGGGTTTATGCAAAGTTCAAAAAATAAACTTCAGCAAGATGCAACAATCTGGCTTAATCTCTGCAATACAAAATGAAGTGAAAAATGTTCCAAGACTTTACATGAAACAAAATATCTTTTTAAATAAAGTGAATAAGGAAAAAGGTATAGATTAATAAAGGAAACCATACAGGAAGTAACAAAAAGAAAAGACAAAGAGAATTCAGGGTGATGGTTGTATCAGGTGAGAAGACACAGAGTGATCAGTCAGGGCTCACAGGAATGAATATAGATTATTATCAAGTTCATTGCTTATGTTTGGGTACTCATTTTGTGACCTATTGCATTATTAAAAAACCAGTCTAACTAAATAAGTAGAAGAGGGCCATGCATGGGCCAGCAATGTCATGAAACAAGGTTGATGATTAATGGTATTTTTTATTTTTTACAGCTCGAGTCTAAGGGGGAAAAGATGCTATACAATGAATAAATAATTCAATCTTTACTTATTCTAGAACAGGGCAAAGTATTTCTGTAAACGCCCAGATATTAAATATTTTAGGCTTTGGGGCCATATTCAGTCTCTGTCACACATTCTTTTTCATTTTTTAATATATATTTTTAAGTGTAAAAACATTCTCAGCTTCTGGGCCATGTCAAAATAGGCTGCAACCAGACTTAGCCCATGGGTAATAGTTTGTCCATCCTCTTCTAGAGCCTAGTGCAATTGTAATCTCTATTTTTACTAATAGTAAGATAAAATGACCCAATTTTCAAAAGTTTTAGTTTCCTTTTTCAAGACAAAATCTCAATAAAGCTTTTTGTCACTATTCACTATGAAGTTGTGGTTTCTGTTTTTGAGTGGGTTTACTTTAGGTCTATTTTTCAAGTACCACTTATTGAATAATTAAATAATATTCTATATATATCTTTTAAAAATAGGAATTTAGATACATACATAGATCTTTAAGCGATAAATTATTTGGCCAAATGAATGGGGCCAGACCATTCCTTTTATCTGAAATACCAGAAAATGGCGAACAGAGTTTTATTTTGAGCCTGAGTTGGTGTAGATGGATATTTCTGTTTTTCATATATATGGAACACCTCAAATAAAGAAATAGCAATCACCATTTTTCCCTTAAGGTAGATATCAATCTATTGGCAGAATTTAAGGATATGCCATGGCTTTAACATTACTAATATGATTTGCCATCCACCTAACCAGAAAAAAAGTGTAGCACCTAATATAAGTTGAAATTCTGATCCAAGAATAGAAAGTTCATTGGAAGATTGAGAGGCAACAAATTCAGTTCAGGGACTTTCTCTGCATATAAAGTGACCTTCAGCATTGACCCTGAAATGAAATCCAGTTGGAAATTGTTTGGGGAAATTATTTGGGATAGTTATATTTATGCATGATTTTATAGTTACTAAGAAATTAGAAGCTGTTTCCCTCATTACTGCATCTCTAAAATGACAGGTTCCCATAAATGCTATAGGACTAAGTAGAGAGGCATCAAATTAGGACTCAGATGGTGTAATGGTTAGGCTTATGTGTCAGCTTGGCCAAGTGATGGTGCCCAGTTGTCCAGTCAAGCAAGCATTGGCCTAATGTTTATTGCAAAGATATTTTGATAAAATTTTTGAAAAACCGGAAGGCTGGTTGATAAACCAGAAGGCTAGTTTATTAAATCATCCGTCAGTTGATTGAAGCTGTGGCTGATTACTTCTAAGATCAGTGCTTTCTGCAATGAAGGAATCCAAGCAGCTGGGTTTAATCCAATCAACTGAAGACTTTTAAGGGAGAAGAGAGACCTTTCACTTTTTCTTCAGCCAGCCAGCTTCTCCTGGAGAGTTTGTCAACAACCATCAGCATTGTTGCCAGCCCGCAGTCTGCCCTATGGAATTTGGACTCATGCATCGCACAGTTGTGTGAGACACTTTTATAGAATTTCCTATTTACAGGTATCTCCTATTGGTTCTATTTCTCTTGAGAACGCTGACTAATATAGATGGTGGAAGGTTCATCTTGGGTCGATGCTGGTTTTCTGTGCCTTGCATCTAATCTCATTTCTCTTCTATGAAACATAATCAACAGAAGAATCTCAGCACAAAAATTGCTCTGAGGATTCTAGGAGGAAGCCTGTCTTTTTCCAATCATTTGGGATCCCTAGTGAAATCACCCTACTGACCTGGCCGTGAATGTCTGCGTGTGGAGTACATGAGAAGGGATAGTCAGAGATGTTGAGAGTAGGAAAGAACATAATAGAGGAATCCTCACCTTTTATTTAATTGGTCACATCCAAGAATAGGCAAAGATCTGTGGCAAAGCTGGTTTTCAAAAGAGGCTTGGGTTACTCACCAGAAACTAAAATCAGAGTCAGGTTCAGGAGGCTAAGGGACTCAAGCAGTTGGAAATGGATAGCTTGGTGGAAGCATTATAGTGGTACAGGTCAGGGAGTGTCTTATCTGAATTGGTATCATCTGTGTTTGAAATATAGGAAACAATAAATGTGTGTGGACAGGACAGGGAATGGAAGAAAGGTTGCTGTTTGCTTGCAAGTACGCCTAAAAATTCCCAGAGCTAAGTAAAGAAAGGCAATTTAAAATAAAGATTTGAGTGAGGTAAGGTAAATATGTATTTCTTATCTGTGTGTTGTAAATCTGGAAACATATCTCTTCTGGGCAAAGGGCAAAAGTGCATCAGTGAATGCATATGTTACAGGAAATGTCAAAGCTTCTTTCAGAAACAGTGTAGATAATCTATATCTTAAGAGTCCAATTATTCTTTTGTGCTAACGTTATTTATTATATGTTATGTTATGAATAACTGAGAGTGGTCTGGGAAATGGTAGATTCAAAAGGAGGCTTAGAATTCCCTTTGGGGTATTGCTATATCAAATATTGGATAAATCTTTATTCCAAATTTAAAGTGTCTTAAAAGTCTTCAACTATCAAATTTTGTTGGGAATGGGGTTGCATTTGGAAGCATAGAAAATACATTTTCATGAGTTTTACCCAAAAGATTAATGTAAATTTAGTTCTGCATGTTATTCTGGAAAACTGAAAGCATCATTAAAAGACCATATTATTACCTGACATTATTTAAATTCATTGAGCAGTTTGCTAATGGAGCTAATATCAGAGAAATGCTATGACCACATTTTTCTAGGTTTTGAAAGCATAGCTCCCAGAATTCACATTCCACGTAAATTGGCTCCATTATCCTGGTGGAAGAGATGGAAAAATATTTCAGAGCAGATGTAAATTTAGGACACAATGGTTCCCAAAACAAGAAAAAGTGAGCATCAAGTAGATAATGGAAGTTTATTTCTGATCCTGATTCTTCTTAAAAAAAATGTATTTATATATACCAGAATCAGGTCATGGGTTCCTTTAATTCATTGTGATTGGTTGTTGCCTCTTTCAGAAATAGTTTCAAGAGAATGATTTTTTTTTTTACATTTGAATACAGATCTTTATTAGGAAAATTATAAATGCATAAAAATATGGAATGCTTCACGAATTTGCGTGTCATCCTTGCGCAGGGGCCATGCTAATCTTCTCTGTATCATTCCAATTTTAGTATATGTGCTGCCGAAGCGAGCATGAGAAAGATTTTTTTTTTGCCAGAACAAATTTGAGTGGATCTGCCATGCTCCATCTGCATGATTGTGACTCTTTGTCACAAACTGTGGTGAATGCAGATGACTAGCCATATTGTGTTGTTTTTTTTGTTTTTCAGAACCAGATGGGTCAGGCTGGGGAGGAGACAACATCTCACACTATGTGGCTAAAGGTATGAGGTGAGGCCGAGGGGAAGTTGTATGGACCATAAATGTATCCATTTATGTTATTGTCATAGTTGAGCATAACGCTTGACATGGTTGAAATAATAAAAGAATAGGATAAGAAAAGTAAAACAATAATTTGTATGTGAAATAAAAGTAAGTAAAAAAATAGAGTGAAATTAAAAAATGCGTGAATAAATGAAACGAAGGAAGATGGAGGATTGAGCTGACATTAGTGATTTGGCTGGGAAAACAAGATGTGACCTCTATGGAGGCTGGCATTTTGTACTAATAACATAGGCAAGTGGAAGACAATCTGATTCCAGCTGTTGATTTGCATTTGGTGAAGGGCAGTGTTTGTAATTCGAGGAGGCTGATAATCTTCAGTCCAGAGGATTTGTTCATCATATTTTCATGACACCAAAAGCAAGAAGGTGATGAGAGCTGGGATAGAAGACAATGGTGCAGGCAAGAGGAAGACAGGATACCAAATTTTTAAACACTCGGCTATTTAATTGTTTTAAATGTAATTTTAAGTTAAGAATAGTAGCATTATATTACATAGTAACATTCAGAAAAGTACACATTTCCTAAGCTTATACTTCCATGCTTTTTCACACACTGAGCAACCAATGTGAAAAAACACCTTTATCAGGAAACAATTCACCAGCACTCTTGGAATTCTCTTTTATGCCTTCTTGTAGTCATTAGCTATCTCTGGCCCTCAGAGTAATAACTAGCAAGCCTTCTTATTTTATTTTATGTTTTTATTTTCTTGTGTGCTGTATGGCAGGGGTCACATTTCATTCTTTTTCCATGTGAGTATTCCATTATTAGCCAGACTTTTTAAAACGCAATTTTATTGAGATATATTCATATACCATATAATCATCCAAAGTATCATTATATAGTTATGCATTCTTCACCACTTCAATTTTTTAACATGTTCATTACTCCAAAAAATAAAAATAAGAATGAAAATAAAAGTAAAAAAGAAAACCCAAAACATCCCATACCCCTATTATTAATTAATTAATTAATTAATTAATTAATTTTTGTCTTTATTTTCTTACTCATCTGGCTATACACTAGATAAAGGGAGTGACAGACACAAAGTTTTCACAGTTACACGGTCACAGTATAAAAGCTATATAGTTATATAATCATCGTCAAGAACCAAGGCTATTGGATTACTGTTCGACACTTTTGGGTATTTCCTTCTAGCTATTCTTTTTTTTTTTGGCATGGGCAGGCACCAGGAATTGAAGTCGGGTCTCCAGCGTGGCAGGCAAGAAGTCTGCCTGCTGAGCCACTGTGGCCCGCCCACCTTCTAGCTATTCTAATACACTAAAAACTAAAAAGGGATATCTATATAATGCATAAAAATAACCTCCAGAATGACCTCTCAGCTCTTTTTTTAAATCTCTCAGCCTCCTGAAACTTTATTTTGTTTCATTTCTCTTCTACCTTTTTGGTCAAGAAGGCTTTCTCAATTCCACAATGCCAGGTCCAGACTCATCCCTGGAAGTCATGTTTCATGTAGGGGGGTGAGTTTATTTGCAGACTTGGCTTAGAGAGAAAAGCCACATCTGAAGAACAAAAGATATTGCCTGGTGGTGAATCCTAAGCATAATTATAAGTAGTCTTAGCTTCTTTGCAGCAATGTCCCAAGATCAAGGGCTTGGCCTAATAAATTGTTGTTTCCCAGTGCTTGTGAGAATATCAGGAATTTCCCCAGGTAGGGAAGTTTAATATTTCCACATTTTATCCCCAGTCACTCTAGAGGATTTTACGAACACCTTTTTATTTTCTGTCCAGATCACTCTGGGGTATATCAGGGCATCATACTAACCTGTACAAACCCACAAGATCTCATTCCCTACTCAAGTTTCCATGTAATTACGGTGTTCAAGTAAACTGACCATACTTGTTATATTAGATAGTGTGTTACAGAAAATATAAATTTTGCACCAAATAAACATCTCTTCTTTTGGTCTCACACAGAAGTTGAAGTTTTAAAACACAGTCAATATCATCTTTTAATATTTAGTCTGATTTACCTTAGTCCTAACCAGATTAATCTCTAATTGAAATCTGATCTCTTTTTCAGCTTTTTAAACAATTGCTAAGGCTGACTTTCATAGCTGCACAACTCTAACTCTGAGTCTCTGGTGTCACACAGATACCCAAAATTCCAGGGAAGGACTAAGTTATACACAAAGAGTTCAGCATCTCAGAATTTAGAAATAACTGTTACAATTCAGAAATAGAAGTGTTCCGTGAAAGCTTATAATCTAAGACCCTTCACAATAAGGTTCTTATTGTTAACCTATGCTCTCAAATTCAATTCACAGAGTTTACATATTATAGCTAGTCCATGTAAGTGATGCGTTATAATATTTGTCTTTTCATTTCTGGCTTGTTTCATTCAACATTCAGCATTCTGTCCTCACGATTCATTCACCTAGTTCCATGCCTCACAACTTCATTCCTTCTTGCAGCTGCCCAATATTCCGTTGTATATGTACACCACAGTTTGACCTTCCGCTCATTAGTCGATGGATGTACCCTTAGGCCACCTCCATCTATTGCAATTAGTGAATAATCCTGCAGCTAGCAAACTAGAACAATCAATGCACAAATATCCATTCATGTCCCTGCTTTCAGTTCTTCCGAGTATATACCTAGTAACAGGGTTGCAGGATCATATGGCAACCCTATACTTAGCCTCCTGAGGAACCATCACACTGCTCTCCAGAGGGGCTGCTCCATTCTACCCCTACCAGCAGTGAACAGGTACATCTCTCTCTCCACATTTTCTCCAGTACTTGTATCTTTCTGTTTATCTTTCAAAACAGTTTTGTGCACATACCATACAATCCATCCTAAGTAAACAAATAAAGGTTCCTAGTATAATCACATAATTATGCATTCACCACCACGTTATATATGAGGACGTTTTCATTTCTTTTGCAAAGAAAGAAGAAGAGGGGGAAAAATGAAGAATAAAAAATAAAAAGGAGAAGCAACACTACCACCTCAAGAATCTCATACCTCTTCTTTATATTCCCTTATTACTGACTTTTAGCTTTGGTAGATATTAGCAAGACTTTTAATGGCAAATACATTATAGAAACAGAATCATAAAATATGTATTGTTTATGTCTATCTTTTGTTTGCTTATCATATTTGTAGGATTTGCCCATGTTGTTGCTTAATGTAGTTTGTTCATTCTTAAATCGCTGGATAGTAATTCATTATATGTACATGACACCTTATATGTAACCTTTGTGTTTGGGTTATTTCCGGCTTTTGCCTATTACAAATAGTCCTGCTCTGAACACTCTTGTGCATGTCTTTTGGTTTAAACACATGTGCACATTTCTCTTGGGTACGTAGCTAGAAGTGGAAGTGTTGGCTCATAGGTTGTGTCTTTGTTCCTTTTTAATAGATTCTCTCAAATGTCTTTCCAAAGAAATTGTACAGGTTTCCAGTTTTTGAAGGAGAATCTTCTGTGATCATAGTATCAGCAAATAGGGACCCAAATAGGGGCTAAGCTCTAAGACTCGGTGAATGTCCGGGATGCAGGGTCAGGAACTCATGCACCAAAGCCACTTATCTTGGTGGGTCCTGAGGGAGTATGCGGGTCTACTTTACAGACACTTTGGAAATCTCATAAAAGACATGGGGAAGCAGCATCCTAAATCTCATAGCAGTGAAAATGACTGAAGTTGCTAAAGGGAATTCCAGCTATCAGCACCTTGGCCTAACTTGTTACATGGTATATTAACTGAGCTCATCAGTCATGCACCAATTAGAACTCAGGAATAATATTTCCTATTGCTAGCCATGTTACTTATATTATCTTAAGGGATTCCGCAAGTATTAATAGTTTTACAGATGAGGAGATGGGGCTCAGAAAGGTTAAATAGTTTGCATAAGATCATAAATGGCTGAGATGGGATTTTCTTTTATTTTTGCATTCTTTAAAAAAAACAGGTTTATTGAGTTATAAAATACATGTAGGGCTACACAGGTAGTTTGGTGGTAGAATTCTCATCTGTCATGTGGGAGACACAGGTTCGATTCCCAGCCCATGCACTTCCCCTTGAAAAGCAAACATAAAACAAACAAAATTCAACAAATGGTGCTGCAATAACAGGATATTTGCATGGAAAAAGAATGAAACGTGACCCCCACCGTACAGCATACAAAAAATGCAATAAAAAACACTACTTTTAAGTGTAGAGTTCAATAGTGATTTTTGACAAACATATAGTTGCATAACAATGACTGCAATCAAGATATAAAACATTTCCTTTATTCCAAAAAGTATGCTAGTGACTCCTGTAAACTTCTTTCTCCAACCCCACTTGCATGCAAACACTGATTTGTTTTTTTGCCCCTCAAATTTTGTCTTTACTAGAATATCGCATAAATGAAATCATGTAAGAAGCCCTTTGTATCAAATTTCTTTCACTTAGCATAATGTTACTGTGATTCATTCACATATCAGTAGTTCATTTTTCTTTTGTAGTGGCATATCATCTCATTCTATGGATATGCATTAAATTATTATACTACATTAAATTAATTTGATTAATTTACCAGTTGATGAATATTTGAATTATTTGCAGGTTTTGGCTATTGTGGATAAAGCTCCTATGAACCTGCATGATTTGCTTACAGATCTTTGCACAGATGTAAGTTATTCTCTATCAGGAGTTAATAATTACAAGTAAGATTGCTGGGTCATTTGGTACTAGATGTTTAAGTTTTTAAGAAACTGAAAAGCTATATTCCAAAGTGGCTCTACCGTTTTGCTTGCCCACCAGCAATCTCTGAGATTCTCAGGTGGTCCATATGCATGTCAGCACTTGGCATTGTCAGTTCCTTTTAGTTTTAACTCTTCTAGTGGGCTTTCATTGTGGTTTCAATTTTTTAAAGTTATTTATTTTTATTAACATATATTATATATTCACATACCATGTAATCATCTAAAGTGTACAATCAGTGGTTCACAATATTATCATATAGCTGTGCATTTAACATCACCATTGAACTTTTTGTTCTTTTTTGTGAAAAATAACATATATATAAAAAAGCAATAGATTTCAAAGCCCATCACAGCAATTGTTGTAGAACAGATTTCAGAGTTTGGTATGGGTTACAATTCCACAATTTTAAGCTTTTACTTCTAGCTGCTCTAAGGTTCTAGAGACTACAAGAAATATCAATATATTGATTCAGCAATCATACTCATTTGTTAAACCCTACCTTCTCTGTGTAACTCCACCATCTCCTTTGATCATTCTCCCACTTTTTTAGGGATATTTGGGCTATGCACATTCTAACTTTTTCATGTTGGAAAGGGCTGTAGATAATATGGGATGGGGGATGGAACTAGATGATGTTATGGAGACGCTGGTCCCTGTGCATTTAAGGATTTATTTGATCCAAGGACCCATCTGGAGATTGTAGATTTCTGGAAAGTTACCCTAGTGCATGGAGCTTTTGTAGAATTTTATGTAATGCCCTAGATATTCTTTAGGATTGGCTATAATTGTTTTGGTTGGGGTTTGGCTAGTTATGATAGGTAGCAATATCTAACTGAAGCTTGTGTAAGAGTGTCCTCTAGAGTAGCCTCTCAACTCTATTTGAATTCTCTCAGCTGCTGATACTAGTTTTGGTCAGGATGGCATTATTGATTCCATGGTGCAAAGGCCAGACACAACCCTGGGAGTCCTCTCCCACACCACCAGGTAGACTTTCTTACCTGGATGTCATGCCCCACATAGCTGGGAGGGCAATGATTTCAGTTGCAGAGTTGGGGCTTAGAGAGAGAGAGAGGCCACATCTGAGCAACAAAAGAGGTCCTCCAAAAATAACTCTTAGGCATACCTATAGGTAGGCTGAGCTTCTCCACTACATACATAAGCTTTGCAAGAGCAAGCCTCAAGATCAAGGGATTGGCCTATTGATTTGGGTGTTCCTAATGTTTGACACAGTATCAGGGGTTTCCTCTAAAGTTTAATTGTTCCATATTTTTCCTCACATTTCTCAAGGGACTTTGCCAATACTTTTTGATTATTTGCTTAATATACTCTGGGATATATCCAGGCAACACTTTAAGCTATACAGAATTAAAGGTCCTCTTAGTCTTATTCTGGGCTCCTTATGTTTGGATTGTTTAAATGATCTATCCAGACAGGTTGAGTTAGATTATGTGCTACAGAAAATTTAGGATCTGAACAAAATGAACCTTTCTTCCTTTGGTCTCAAAGAGTAGGTAAAGTTCTAAAATATAGACAATGTCTTCCTTACCCCTGTATTCTGAACTACCTTAATCCTGACCTGATCAGCTTTGTTCTTATCTCTAAATACCAGGTTATACATATATAAAACAGTCTCTCAAAATCCAAAAATAACAATTACCACTCCAGACCTATTGTGACTGCTATAAGAACTTTCCATCTAGGCCTCTATTTTCTTATAAATATTTTCTAAATGAGACCACACAACATTTGCTTTTTTGTTTCTGGCTTGTTTTGCCTCATCAAATGTCTCACTGTGGTTTCAATTTGCATTTCTCCAATTCCTAATGGTGCCAAACATCTTTTCATGAGCTTGGTAACAATTCTTTGCTAAAGTGTCAGTTGAAATCTTTTGTCCATTTTTCACTTGGGTTGTTTGTTTCTCTTTATGAGTTGTGTGATGTTTAGGTTTACGTGTCAATTTGGATAGGTGATGGTGTCCAGCTATTTGGTCAAGCAAACACTGGCCTAAGCATTACTGTGAGGCCATTTCATGGACTAAAATCACCAGTAAGTTGATTGCATCTATGACTGATTGCATCTACAATCAACTAAGGAGAGTGTTTTCAGCAATGAGAGACATTTAAGCCAATGCTGAAGAATTAAATTGAAGGCTTTCAAAGGAGAAGTGATGACTTCAGCAGTCAGAAGAGAGAATTTTCATCTCTATGTCAGCTATTCAGCCCCTCTTGGGGAATTCATCAAAAACCTTCATCAAAGTTACTAGCCTGCAGCTTGATCTATGGCATTTGGACTCGTGCATCTACACAGTTGCATGAGACACTTTGATAAAAGTTCATATTTACAGATATCTCTTGTTGGTTCTGTTTCCATAGAAAACCCTGACTAATACAAGTTATAAGATTATTTATATATTCTGGATATGAGTCTTCTATTAGTTATATATTGTGTGCATGTTGTCTTCCAGACTGTGTTACCTTTGCATTTTCTTAACAATATCGTTTGAACAGGAGATATTTTTATTTTGATGATGTCCAATTTATCAAATTTTTCTTTTTGATTCATGCTAAGACATTTTGCTTAGCTGAAGGTGAAAAGATTTCCCTGCTATTATTCTTCTAGAAATTTTTTAGTTTTAGATTTTATATATGGATCTATAATCCATTTTGAGTTTTTTTTTTTTGCATATGGTGAAAGGTAAGAGTCATATTTATTTGTAGCATATGGAAGTCCAATTATTCACCATTGGTTGAAAAGGCTATCTTGTTCTCATTTAATTACCTTGGCATCTTTGTCAAAAACCAATTGACCATTTATATATAGGTCAGAACTGGGATTTGACTTTAAAACTGATTGACCTCACCACCCATTGTTTTTCCACTGTGTGGGGTTGCATCCTTCTCAATAGATTTAGATAGAATGTTTTTTATTTTGTTCTTGTTTTTAACTCTAGGCCAGGTGTTATGGTTGGCTAAAGATGACAAAACGCAATGTACCAGAAATGGGTGGTTTTTAACAATGGGATGTAAATAGCTTACACATTTATAGTTTGAAGGCCATGAAAATATCTCAACTAAGACATCAGTAGGATGATACTTGGACTCTTAAGCTAGGCTATTGGCAAACTTTGGGTCCTCTGTCACATGGGAAGACACATGGTGGTGCCTGCTGGCTCTTATCTCCCAGGAATGGTTGCTTTCAATTTCTAACTGAACTGCTCTCAGCATCTCTGAATTTCATTTCTTTGCTTCTGTATGTGTTTTATCCTCTTATAAAGACTCCAGTGAGAGGAGTAAGACCCACCTTGAATGAGGTGAGTCACATCTTAATTAAAATAACCTAATCAAGAAGTCCCACTTACACTCTTTCTGTACCCAAAGGAATGGATTAAAAGAACATGGCCTTTTCTGGGGTACATAACAGCTTCAAACTACCACACCAAGAGACTCTGGAGAGGCAAGATACTTAGTCATTGGTACCAGCTTGGAACAACAGGCAGGATAAAGTTTTTCTGTGACAGATAATCTGAAATTGAATCTGGTGTCCAATGAAATACTGTTGTCATTACAAAGGTGTGAATCCCTTTACAGCACTCAGTTAACATCCCCTCACATCCCCCAGATATTTATGAATGTATCCAGGTTACTTTGCTCATAAATAAAGCCCTCATTGTATTCCAATTCAGTCTTCGCATCATGCTGCCTCTACTACTGCATCATCCTTGTAAAACCGTGACTCCATTGGGCAAAGGTGTTGTCTACAAGTGTCTATGCTCCTATAATATTGGTCTTGTAACAGGGGCCCCTGCTTTCTTTCCCCTGTAGCTTTAGTCTAAACATTGGCTTGACACTTATTATTTTCCTATAATATAGCAGAAACCAGCATATAATTTTTAGGAAACCCAAATGAAGTACTATTTACAACTGCTGCACAGATCTAGGCCCAGGCCTGTCTGAGGGATCTCGCAGAGCTATTTCCTATCTTAATTCTGCTTGCCTCTGTGTGGCTGGGGAAGCTCAGCAGCCATCATGATAAGTGTACCCGGCACTTCCCATCCAGGATTCCAGACCAAATAAACTTCAGTCCCTAGAAAGAGGCAGATTTCTCTTTTCCAATGTCTCTGACCCGGTGGTAGCGGTAGGAATGCAGGCAGGGGTTTCCTTGTCTGAGGAGAATTTAAAGCAAAAATAATACCTACCAAAAGTTAGTTAAAATTGTTAGCATTATGTGCCATCACTTCTAAATGACATGAGTTTTACAGTATTCTTGCCTGCCAAGATAGATTATCTCCTTCACTTCTGCCTCAATATACCATTGAAGAGTTAGAAGGAATCAGTCTCTCTTATAAGAAATATTAATGTATATGCCTTTGTATTTTGGGAAATCTGTCACAGATTGGATGATAAAAAAAACCTTAGCCCCAGTTTCTCAGCCATCTATGGGCTTGTAGAAATAGGATGATAGTAAGCTTCCTTCCTCATGAAGATACAAACGATGGGTGTGCATTAATTCCTCAGTTTTGGTCCCTTCAAAAAACTCTATAGAATAATTCAGTGGTAAAAATAATTTTCATTCTAAAGTTATGTTTTGACAAAAAAATCTGAGGTCAATCATTACAAGATGTTGAATATTTCTTCCAAAGGAGTATTATTGTTCATTTTCAGCATTCTGATAAGAACAGAGGGATTTGCGTACCTCCCAGAAAAATAACCCAATTAGCTCAAAAAGAAATTCACTATTAAGCAATTAAAATAAGTATTTGCTTAGGGTAACTTTGTGCTTTCCTTTCTGAATGTGATTCAAAAACATAATTAGCTCCAAGAGGAAGCAATACGGTTATCACTCAGAAGAGCTCTCACATTAATCTTTTATAAGATGAACTGTTCTTCACCCTGCAGATAGGATGGATACAAGGAGAGCTCAATTCTTAATTCTTAGTTTTTCCTTCTTTTCATTTCCTTGGATGTGGATGGGGTTTGAAATAGGGACTGATATTCATGTTCTTGAGGAGAAAGTTTAACTTTTTCTGTCTAATATATTGGCAGGTCCATTGTACTTCCACATTAATTTTGTAGCACAGCTAAAAAATGCCACTCATTTATTTGATGTCTTTTTATTTTGGTTGCATATGCAATCAGTTGTGCAGAGAGTGAACATTTTGGTATAAAATGAACCCCCCCCCCAAAAAAAAATAAATAAAAGAAAGACCAAAAGTAATTTACATTTTTTACATCGTACTCTTTTCCCTTTAGGCACATGAACACTGGTATTACCCCTTTGCAGTGCTGAAATATCATTATGCTTTTTATACCTAAGTAGCTGGCTGCGGTTCATTTGGAGGCACAGGTGTTAGAATTTATTCTTCTTGATATTAGCAAAATGAGAATAATTTAAATCCTCCAAAGGATAGTTGACTGTGAGAGATGAGATGCTCTGGCTTTATTGCAGACACAGCTTTTTTGATAATCCCCGTCCATGATATCGGGCACTATTCTTACTTTGGAACACTTGACCATCCAGCCACTCGAGCCGAAAGTTATATGTTTCTCTGGCCTGACCCACTTGAAAGGAAATATCTCGTCACTTGACACTAATCTCAAATCTTCAGTGATAATTGCAGTGGCTTCAGTGCGTTCTCACAGATGTAGGCATGTAGAAGCTGCACTCTCTTCTCCTGCCTTCATCAGCTAGCTAAATGCCTCATAGGCATCATGTTAAACTACAGCACTAAAGGAGTGAGAATCAGGGCTTCCTACCCTGCAACCCCCATTGTCAGCTAGTCTCACACATTCGTTTCAGATAGAACACTTGTCACTACATTTCCACTTAATTTAAATTTGATATGAATTCCCTCTTTCTACAGAAGATATTTATTTTCATTTTTGCAACCTTCTAAAATAAAAGGAATACATCATTTTGATTCAAGAGTTTTTACCATGGTTCCCAGATGTTATTAAATGGAGCAAAATATTTTGTAAGTGCACAAAGAGACCACATCCTTCCCTATAAAATACGTGGGAACTACAAGCTGGTTTCCTTGATATGTTTCTCCCTGAAGTGGGGGTGTAAATAACAAGAACCAAGTGACTTTTGAGTTTGTTTTTATTTATATTGTTTTTAAGAAGAAGAGGAAGCAGTGTTCCAAGAAATGACAGCTTCTCAGAGGGAGAGCCTTGATATTTGTGCCTGAGACGTTATTGCTGCCTGAGTAAAGGGGAAATATAGCATTATTCTTGATTTGATATCATACTCTGTGAACTGTATGACTAGGAGGATGGTAAGAACAATTTTTCTCGCATCCATTTCTTACAAAATCTAAGTGAAAAATATGAAAACACTGTACATAGATATCAGATATATTTTAGGATGTCAGGCATCTAACAAAGAAGCACATTTCTTCTATTTTCTATTCTTACTCTATTTGGTTTTACTATAAAAATATTTTTCTTTTGTTCTTTTTGTTCTACCTCAAGCAGTTGACCCGCGAGGGTATACCAGTTATGTTTTTTTTTTTTTTAGTTATGTGTTTTGTACAACAAATTACCACAAATTTAGCATTTTAAAACAACATACATGTACTCTCTCATAGGCCCAGTGGTCAGTAGCCTAAGCATGGATAGCTAGGTCAGCAACGATCACTCCTTCAGAGATCAAGCTTCAGTCCATCTGGAGGCAAGTTACGTACTTGCTGTATCAAGCCAGTCAAGGAGGAAAGACCAGGGAAAATCATACATAGGAGGATTTGGGATTAGACTTGGAAGTGGAAAATATCACTTTCCTTCAAAGTTTATTTGCTTAAACTTAACCATATGACCACAACTAACTTCAAGGGAAACTGTAGGATATACTCTAATTCTGAATATGAGAAGAACAAGAAGGATAGATTATTGAAAAGCTAACCATTTTCTGCTATGGGAGCATGAGGTGATTTTTAAACGACTTCCTAGCCTTCATGCGAGCAACATAACTGTAGAAAGAAATAACGCGCCCTAGAAGTACAGTTAGATAAATATTAGAGTAGCACAGACAGAAAATGATGGTTCCTTGGACAAGGGAGATAAAAGCAGACATAGTGAGAAATTGTTGGACTCAGCATGTATTTTGAAAATAGGGTCAATAGGAGTTGCTGGTGGATTCAGTATGGCATGATAAGAAAAGAGAAAAATCAAAGTTTAATTCATTCCAAGTTTTGCTCTGAACAACTGGATATAAGATAGTGCCAGCTCCTTAAATGAGGAAATCACCCTTGGTTAGGCAGATTTGTAGTTCAGATGTGGGCAATGAAGAATTCTCTTTCTAATTTTCCCACCAGTTATTTAAATGTCAAGTTGGAAGTTGTATAAATGAGTCCGGAACTGAGAAGAGAAGTAACCGCTAATAAAATGCATCTGACAGATATTAGCATATATGGAACATTCACACTCATTGAATTGGATGAGATTATACAGGTAAGAAATAAACATCTTAGGAGTAAGTTCTAGGGTACCACAGCATTAAGACAAAAAGAAGTTATTAAAGATCACTAGTGAAATAGGAAAATTTCCATATGAGCATATTATTTGTGAAGTCAGGTGAAGAAAGTATTGTAAGAAGGAAGAAGTGTTTCCTATGTCAAATACTATTGGAGGGACCAGAAAAATCGAGGTAGAACTGATCCATGGATTTGTTAAGATGCAGTCATTGTAACTACAACCAAAGCAATTTCAATACAGTAATGGGATCAAGATGTTAATGAGAAAATTAGGCATAAGGAAGTGGAGAAAGTTATTATCTACAACTCTTTCAGGAATTCTTACTAGAACAGGGAGCCGCTTATAAAAACTAGGAGGGAGTCAAGGGAGAAGTTTTCAAAATAGGAAATATTATGTATGTTTGTATGTTGTTAAAAAAGTTCTTGTAAAGATGGGAGAAGTGATGTGGGAGGGAGAGGAAATATATTTGTTGGGTAGATGAGAAGGAGTGGGACCCAGTGCATATTTTGGATTGGCCTTAGAAAAAGTATGTGTAGGTCAACAGTTGAAATAGGAAATGTTCTAGTTTGCTAGGTGCCAGAATGTGATATACCAGAAATGGGATGGCTTTTAAAAGGTGGGGATTTATTAAGTTTAGAGTTCTAAGGTCATGAAAATGTCCCAATTAAAGCAAGTCTATAAACATGTCCAAATTAAGGCACCAACAGGTTATCTTCATTCAAGAAAGGCTTAATGAAGTTTAGGGTTCCTCTCTCATCTGGAAGGGCACATGGTGAACATGGCAACATCTGCTAGCTTTCTCTCCAGGCTTCTTGTTTCATGAAGCTCCCCTGTGGGCATTTTCCTTCTCATTTACAAAGGTCTCTGGATGCATGGGCTCTCATGGTTATCATCACTCTTTCCAAAATGATTCCCTCTTTTTTTTTTTTTTAACATGGGCAGGCACCGGGAATCGAACCCGGGTCCTCTGGCATGGCTGGCAAGCATTCTACCTGCTGAGCCACCGTGGCCCAATGATTCCCTCTTAAAGGGCTCCAGTAAGCGAGCCCACCTTGAATGGATGGAGACACAATTCCATGGAAGCTCTCCAATCAAAGTAATCACCCACAATCGAGTAGGTCACATCTCCACGGGAGCAATCAAAAAGCTCTCACCTGGCAATACTGAATGAAGATTAAAAGACATGGCTTTTCTGGGGTTCACAAGAGATGCAAACCTGCACAGAAGGTAAAAAAAAAAAGGAGGTAAATGGGCTTTGGATTTTAGATGTGGTGATGGGAGATGAAGTAATTTTCTTCTGTTTGACCATTATTTTTTTCAAGTAAATGAGAAGGAAAGCCAACAGCAAACAGCGAGGCGGGAGTGTTAAATGTTTGAAGAGAGGGAAAGGCCCTTGTGAATTAAGATGCTGTGGACTACGTAAGATCACTTCAAGCACTGGGTTCTATATGACATTATTAACTATTGCTAAAACTCTATATACTCTTCCTTGGTAAAATATGTTCATTACAGGAGATTTGGGACAGAGGAATGGATCACATGAACTTCTGAAGGCCCTTTTGGACTGAAGATTTTATCATCCAATTTTCCTTTTTTTTTACACTAACTCTTGCTTTCTTCAACAATTCAACAAGGATTTATTGAGTTCAAATTCTATAAAGACATACCTGCCCTCAAGGAACTTACAATATGACATTGATTGGCTCCATTCATGGAGGTGGATTTATCTTTACACTATTATCTCAGAATTTCAAAAATTGCTGAAAAATATCAATTTGAGGAGACAAAAATAAAAATAATTGTTCATTTTTCAAGTCTACCAGCCTACCCACTGATGGAAGATTGTCTTCCTGGAGTGAATCAGTTGTGGGGGAAGATTTCTATAAGCAGAGTGAATACTCCAAAATAAAAATTTAGCTTAAGTCAGAATTAAACCACAATCCAGCTTCTCTTTCTCTCTATTTTTTTCTCTCTTCCTCCTGCTATTAAAACAACCAGAGTTCTCAAAAGAGTTGTCTATACCCACTTTATTCACTTCCTTACCTCCAGCTCACTCTGTAACAAACTTCAATCTGCCTTCTATTCTCTACCAACATGGGTCTTACTTAAGTCGAAAGTTTACAATTCAATTGCATTAGTCAGTATTCTCCGGGTAAACAGAACAAACAGTAAATATAAATATATACATATTATTTAAATATTGTGAGCTTGGTTATAGAAATTGACTTACCTGACTGTGGGATGGGCAAGTCCAAATTCTGTAAGGCAGGCCACAAGCTGGGAATTCCAGTGAAGGTTTTTGAGGACTTCCCCAGGGGAAGCAAGCTGACTGAATTACAGATGGAAATTCTTTCTTCTGACCGCTGAAATCTGTTTTGCTTTTAAGGCCTTCAACTGATTGGATTAGAATTCTCTCCTTGCTAAAGGCAGTTTCCTTAGTTGATTATAGATGTAATCAGCCATAGATACAATAAATTTATTGATGACTTAAATCCACAAAATATGCTCACAATAACAATCAGGCCAGTAGCTAGCTTGACCAAACAACTAGACACCATGACCTGGCCAAGTTGACGTATGAACTTAATTATCACATCAGTAGGCACTATTTTGTCTTCATCTTGCTTGATCTCTCAGCAGCATGTGATATTGTTGGTGACCCTTTTCTGTAATATTCTTTTTCCCCTTGGAATCTGTATGTCTGCTTTGGACTCCTTCTATTTCACTCTCCATCCTACATCTAGGATGATCTTAAAGAAAACAAATCTGATCATGTCACCCAACTATTTGTGTCTCTGCACACACCCCCTCCCCCCCACATAAAACATACCGGTGGCTTCACATTTCAGTTTAGATATGTCTAATTCATCTGCCTAGTTTACAAGCTTTTGTATATTGTACCATGACAACCTCTTTGGTTTCACTAAGCAAGACTCTCTCATTCTGTTCCTTGTCAATGTTACAAGAGCTCCTGACACAGACCCTTTAATCCTGCTGTCCTCTCTGTCTGGTACATACCTCTTCTTAAATCCACTTCTCATTTTTTTGTCTCATTAGCGGCTTCTTATTTTTTCAAAGTGTTGCTTTCTCAAGGAATCCTTGGACCTCCCGCTGTAGTACAGGTTTATTTATTGTACATTCCCTGGGGATGGTTTTCCTTATGTTTGTTAAATGATCATTTGATTAATCGTATTTCCCACAGACAAGATTAGAGTCCACGAGAAAAGATGCTATGCTTGTTTTTTTCAGTTTTTATCTCTAACATTTAATAAAGTGCCTATCTCATAGCAGAAACTCCAAAATTTGTTTGCTAAATATCCACAGCAGTTCCATTTTAAAAGGTAGCTAATCTTTTGGTTGTGACTTTCAGAGTAGTTTTTTTAAATGCCATCTAACACTAACAAAAAGGGTGTTAGGGCCTATAGCTAAGCACTGAATTTTCTTGATGACTTTAAGTATGTAACCCTGTTAGTCTTAAACAGTGACTCTTATAATCTCTTACTTCAATCCTCAAGAGCTATGAATAGTACCTTAAGAGAAAAGAGTGAATAACAATGAAGGGTTCACATCTCTAAAGCTGTGCACAGTTTTGATCATTTCATCTTAAGGCAGACCTTCTGCTCTTAACACCCATTAACCATGTGGTTGTCATTTCTTTCTTTTTTTTTTCTGAGTTTCAAACTCACAGAGCTTAGTGGCAGTAGTAACTTCAAGCTATGTTAGAAGTCTAGTCAGTATATAATAATGTACCCTCTATTCCTTATACCATCCATGTACTTCCCCCAAACTCTGGGGCACTCAGACAGGTACAAAGAAGAGAAAGCAATTATGGGATTGAATTAGACCAACAAGTCAAATTATATATAATATATTAAACCTAATAGACATTAAGCTACAATTTTACAGCTCATATCACTCTTCTTTGAGGCAAATTGTGCTAATTTTTTTCAGCACTATATCCCTGGTACTAAGCCCAATACCTGGAACATAATAGGTACCCCTTAAATATTTGTTGAATGAATGGAAGATATTATTAACTGTGCCTCATGAACTGAGTACGTTACATGAACTATCATGCTTAAGACTATCCACAACTCTATTAATGGGCCAGTTATCAGGTCATTGCCTCTCAGCCCCAAATTCAACCTTAATTTCTGCTCTGTGAAAATGGATCTGGGACCTTTAAATAATTTTCCTTTGCCAAATGGCACAATAATTTTTGTCAGTAGACGGTATGGAAGAAAGATTGCAGGAGGAAGGGGTTTTCCTTCCTGATTCTAGCGTGTTCACTAGGCAAGCTCCTGAGGCTACAAGATTTTGCTTTAGCACCCAGTTCTAGCAGTTCTCCTTGGGTCTCCCCTTTGGGTGGTTCTGTAGTGAAGGACCTTCAGTGGGACATTTTCTACTGAACAGCTGCCCCTGGAAAAGGGTGGACATTTGGCGCCAGATGGTGGGCTTTCACCAACTCCACCAGTGAGGGACCACAGTGTTTTTCCTGTCATTCTGTGAGCCATAATTCCAACAGGGTTAGGTGTCAGCCATGCTGGGGTGAGTGGGGGGCTCTTCCTTGAGTTCTCAATATCAGCCTAAGGCTGTTGATGATATATTTTATTTCTATACTGAATAGTGTTTCATAGTTTTTATTAACCAGGTCCTCATCACTCCAATCCACAACTGTAGCTAATGATTATTTTAAACTTTCCCTGCTCAGATTGTCCTATGACTCCTTCCTCTTGATTGAACCCAGAGTAATACAGCCATGTCCATTTTAAAAATGAAGCTGAGGGTGTGTCCTTCCCTTGAGTGTGGTCACGCTGACCTCTCTAACCTGTACTCTCTCTTTTTAATAAACTTCTCTTTTTAATAATCTTTACTACTTATTCCTACTGGCCCTCTTGTCTCTACATTCTTTTAGTTTTGAGGTTATTAAACCTGGATTGGGGCTCAACTGGCACAGTGCCAGCAGGGCACTGGTTATATATTCTGGCAAGCCTGCCAGGAGTGATTTCAAAAGCTCTCAGGAGAGCAACATCTTCCATGTAAGACTCAGCCCTCAAGACCTGAATTTTGATGACAAGGAGGAAGATATTTTAAATGACCCACTGTTAGCTAACCCCCCAAAGTTTGAAATCTCAAAAAGACTTAAAGGAAGAGGCTTCCAAGTCCACTGCACTCCCTCCTTATTCAAGTCTGGCAGGATACACTCTCAGTAGAGCCCCTATGACTCCCCAGAGAAGGGAAAAAAGAGCTCGGAAGGAAATGGAATAGTTACAGAGGAGGAGAAAGCAAGGAGAGACCAAAATAAGGCATGGTTAGTAGCTTTGGCTATGAACAGGAACAAGTCACCTCAGGGCCACACGGGGCAGAAGCCACTGGGAGCCTGTCATTGATGTGGAGAATTGGGGCACCAGAAGTGGGAATGCCCCCAAAGACCAAAGGAGCCCTGAAGATGAACAGAACTCCCAGGACCCTGTCCATGATGCAGGAAGGCAGGACAATGGGCCGGGGAATGCATCGAGCCCCCCACACCCACCAAGGGGGAGCAAAGCCTCTCCAAAAGCCTTGTTAGCTACACCGCACCAGAATTGCAGGGACCCAGGGTCAATGGCTCCCTGGATCTCACAGAATATCGAAATTGAGAAGCCCTGGGTGTCTCTAGACATGGCATAGTACATCTAAACAAGACTGCTCATCTGTGAACAGCTCAATCTGGATAATTACTAAAAGTGGGTCCTGGGTACCAAAACTCCTAATTCAACTGTACACTGGTACATAGGATGGCTGTCCACATTCAAGTGTGACTGGAATATCATTATATGACAAAATAAATGAACACAGCGGCAAGGCAACACGAAGCATGCCAGAGCATACTTACCTTCCCCCAAATGCTACTACTTTCTCATTTCTCAGCATTGCAAGCTGTAAACCTGTAACCTCCCATTCCCACACTAGGGATTTATGTGGAAGAGGTGGCATAAACATTTTAAGAGTGGTGGAATGGGGTGGATTATAACATAATAATGTTTTTGCATTTTCTAATATCCCTCAACCCTTCCACTGTCAGCAATTATACACATTCCTACATGTGCTCTCTCAACTCTACACAATATAAAAAAATTATCCTTCAACCTCCCTTTAAAATTAAAGGGATTGAACTCTTTCAGTGGGGGATTGAAGCAGGATAAGATAGGACAACTGTAAGTCCCTGGTTTCCTATTCAGCCCTGAAGGAGTTAATAGACCACTGTAAGTCCTTTGTTTCTTAACTAGCTCCACAGGAACTAATGCAGAGCTGCAAACTTCCTGGGACAAAAATTTCCCTAAAGCCCCCAAACCTCCCCAAACTATTGAATCCCCCCCAAACCATGAAAGCTTGTAAAATTCTAGGCCCAAAGCAGACCCTTATTTAATAATAGGAAGCATAGGGTCATAAAAATTGCTAACCATTTGCCCAAAGACAAATTTTAGGTACATAATAACAAACCATGAATTCTGCTAGCTACCTCCTCCTAGAATACAGAAGACACCTCGTATTCAAGGGTTACTATAGCAACCTGCCACCTACAAAACTTGCCTATAAAACAAGCTGGCCTACTCAACTCAGTGCGTGTCCCTCCCTTGGGCATGCCCGTGTTAACTTCTGTAATGTGTACTCTCTCTTTTTAATAAACTTTACAACTTATTCCTAAAAAAAAAGGAAAAAGAAAAAGAAACTGAGGCCAAGAAGCATTATACATTTGTGCAAGTTGACACAGCTAGCAAGCATAAGAACTGAGATCTGAATCCAGGAATTCTAATTTCAGAGCCTATATATCTAACCATTATGCTAAACAACCTTTTATCTGCGAGTATAATGAATATATTGCATTCCATAAAGTTACCGATTGCATGATATGAAGTACCTTGCGATAATTGTTCTAAACTTGAGGGTGACACAAATCTTTGTGCATACTTGCAAGAACCATATTTATGATTTCATAGATTTCCATCCCATTTCATATTCTTTGCTGCTCACTCACAATGATTCTCTATCTTTTCAATGGGAAGATATTAAATCATTTTAATCTGTCCTTAGATATCAAATCCCCTTCCCAATAATGTTAATGTTTCTCCATCTATATCATCTCCAATTCTGTGGAGAATTTCTGTGCATATATCACCCAGCTACACAGGCTGTATATAACTTTCTGAATGTTTCCTCAACCATACTTAAAACTAAACTATATCTAAAATCCTGCAACATAGACAATGTACTAGGTTTATTTTCATTCTGCAAATAGTATAAATTCAAAAAAGCAAACTATTTAAAGGAGTCAGCTTGGGAGGGTGGAAACTGTGATGAATGAGAAGTGATGATTGTAGATCAGTGGAAAGAAAGAGAGATCATAATCCTTCTATGTGAGAATGGATGATCTTGGTCTTAAACTCAACCCTTCTGAAATTGTTCACTTGGCAGTGTTAAATCCGCATGAGAATTTGGGCTTTCTCTATTTCCTAACTGAGATTAGGTTCTTAATATTGGGTTTCTCTAAAACACCAAAGAAAAATTAAGCTAATAAGCCAATGAATATTTCCTAATCGAGATTGTTCTTAATATTTGGTTTCTCCAGAACACTGAAGAGAAATTAAGTTAATAAGCCAATGCTCTCTCCCAATCTCCACAAAAATCAATGCATTCAGTCCTGTAATATGGGACTCTGGAACCCTCCTCTGGAAATGTGTACACTCTTTAAAAAAAGTCAAAAGCATGGTCATTTCCTGGTTTGAAGAGAGCTGGTTGAATTGTAGAAGAATTCTACATAGAAGAATGTGACTGGGTAAGCAGTGTTCC